>BEGY01000058.1:179439-318908 GCA_002335675.1 Chlamydomonas eustigma | reverse complement strand
GCTGCAACTGATTACCTTACTGTCAGGAAGTGTGAGGCAGGTCTCAGTAGTAGCTGCTGCAACTGATTACCTTACTGTCAGGAAGTGTGAGGCAGGTCTCAGTAGTAGCTGCTGCAACTGATTACCTTACTGTCAGGAAGTGTGAGGCAGTTCTTAGTAGTAGTAGCTGCTGCAACTAATTACCTTACAGTCAGGAAGTCTGAGGCAGGTCTCAGTAGATCAGACCCAGGCAGTATCCCCCAGGTTGGAAGCAGAACATGGGTTTGAAACAACATTAACATCTGATGAGAGCATGTGACCATAACCCAGAGGATTCATTGCGTAGTAGACAGTACCATTGTTAGAAAAGTTGTACACTAAATACTAATAAAGACATCGTGGAGGTTCATTATGGTAGAGCATGCCTGTAATAACTCTGATCTCTTCTGAGAATCAAGCAGAAAGGAAATCTCAAGGTAAAGGTTGCACCTGCAACACCCCGATCCCCAATGCTATGAGCACTGCAGAAGATGCAGCTTCTGCCACCTGAGGGTCTAGGTGCAACCTTGTGAAGAAAGAAGGGGTGCCCGTCGGACCTGCAGTGAAAGTCTGCTATGCAAATGGGAATCTGTGCCGCAAGGACGAAAATAATCACAGCTTGATGACTTGCTGATGATCCTGCTCTTAATACAGCAGCGCATTGCTGATCATCATTGGTTCATACTTATCCACACTAAAAGACTGGAGATAGACGAGGCATCTCCAATAACGCAATGGCCGCAATGTAGAGCAGTATCTACCATAACGAGCAACAACTTAATGTGCACTACATCAGGTATACTGATAGCCATAAGTCACAGAACAGCACCTGTTGGCGGGGTGTGGTCTGATGTGTCATTTGGATGGTTTACAGCAACAGGTGCACTGCCTCCAGAGCCAGCTAAGCCAGCAAGAATGTGCGGTGCATCATCCATAATGTCTCCATCATAATTGTTTGCTGGTCTTGCCTCAGCCTGGACTCTATCAAGCTCTACAGAGGCAACAGAGGTAGCAGGCACATTGTTTTTATGAAGCACAGTCTTCCATTTTTTTATGAAGCACAGTCTTCCAATGAACTGATGACTAATAGATGACTAGTTGATGACTAGTAGATGACTAGTAGATGAGTAGTAGATGAGACATAACATCATCATCATCTGTACTGTCTTCATCATGCTGTGGAGTTACTGTTTACTTCAATAGCAAATAAATGTGTACCAGATGATGGTGGGTTGCATTTCTGACAGCTGCTTTCACTGCAGCAGAAGTTTGCATAATAATGACAGAACTTAAGTAGTATTTGCAATGACAACAGCTCCACCTTCGTAATTTGGGGAGTCATTATTGGTGGTGGGATTAGTAACGCCACTATGAACAGCAGTGTCAGTTGGAGAAGCAGGTACTTTGAAAACTGATTTTAATGTGGAGGCTCCATGCGCAGCTGCTACAGCTGATGAGGACGCTCCATGCACAGCTGCTACAGCTGATGTGGTGACACTCAGGAGAGGTACGTTGAAGAGTTTGGTCACTGAGTTGAATATGGAGAGGCCAGCACCAATGCCCGCTAGCTCCGCTGCACCTACCATTTCACAAATGCAACGTAACACATCGCTGAACTAATATGCTTCTTCAATGGATGCATCTTGAACAAAGCGAAAGCTAGAATGAGGAACAGCGGATGTATATCTTTAGGGCTGGAAACTTCTCACAGGATCTGTCTCAGAAAGAGATGAAAGAAAGAAGTGGCTTACCTAATCTCCCAATGTAAGCGGTATCAACCATGCCTGCAACAGGATCTGCTACAAGCGTTAACAACATGGGCCACGCGATCTGCAAAATCTCTGTATCTAAGTTGTGCTGCTGCTTATTGCTAAGATCAGATCTGACAGTTCCATTATCGGATAATGCTGATGCACTATCATCGGATTTGCGAGTGCATGATTCATCTTTTGATGAATTTTTATTGCAATTCTTATTTTTTGCTAGTTTGATCTCTTGAGGTCGTGGCCGCAATCTGAATTTGCCACTGCCGCTGCTGCTCGTGCACTGTGAAGCAGCAGGGTGGTGGTGTCATTGTTGGTCATCATTATAGATCATTGTAGCAGGTAGTAGATGATAGAGCAATACGACATGACGCTGATGGCATCATCTTTAAAAGCAGGTCTTCGTGATCTGATTCTAGATGCACATGAGCCTCTTGCTTTTTTAGAATATCAGTAAATAGTATCAGCAATGAGAACATATGTTGTTGAATAATTCTGTGACGACATCTCGCCTTGTGGTTAATGATAGCTCCATTATTACTCCTTTTCAAAAGCGAGAAAGTAGAGAAAGGTAGTCCTAAAATTCTGGAGGCACGTAGATCCATTGTGTGACATGCGGTATCCAATACGTAGATGAGGCCTCAAATATGTTCGATACTCTTATGCATCAACTGCAGCAATTTTCAGAGGGAATATCCAGAGGGGATATTTTGCATCAAACATACTCTGTTTTTCATCCATAAAACTTTATTGCAAGCCTCGTTGATCACTTGGATCCAAGAACTTGACGTGAATCAACAATTCTATTATGTATAATATTCCCCAAGTTTTAAGAGATGTAAATACAATTTACAATGAGAATAATAATAATAATAATAACAATAACAATAACAATAACAATAACAATAAAATGCCGTAGCGTAGCTTGACGTAGAGGACAGAAGACCGTTCAAAAGTATGAAGAAAGCTAGGGAGGATGATCCAAAAGAATGGGAGGGGAAAAGGAGTGTTCAAGTTTACGACAGGTACGAATGATGCAGGAGAAAGAGAAAATGGAGTGACGGGTCAGAGAGCGGAGCAGCCGGGATGGAGATGCCTAAGAGGTGTAAAGTTGTTGGGAGAGGATAAAATAAAGTACCCCTTACACCAAGGAGAAGAAGATGTACGGTAGGGGAGCTGGAAGGGAATGGAATAGGGGGAATAGGGGTAAAGTGCGATGGAGAAGAATTAGGAGGTAGGGGGGGAGGTGGAAAAGTGGAAAGAGAGGGTACAGAAACCGGACGGAGTAGGTCATGGGAGTCATGTCGGGCTGAGAGGGCAAGGCGCCAACCATTGAATGTAAGTACTTGACAGAGAAGAAGGTGCTGACTAGAGTTGCGGGTGAGTGTGTTGTAATATGAGGTATCAGAAGTATATCCCACCTCAATGATGTGGAGTGTACAAGTAGATTGGAGGGTAGATATGTTTTTATGGTAGTGGCGATGTGTGGGGCAGAGGAGACCGTTAGAGAGGAGATGATTGTAATGTGAGTGACTGAAGCCTTCAATGAGAAGGATATCTGGACGTAATTTTTGGGGATCAAAGGTCTGTGGGAGGTGGGGAGGTGTTCGGGGTGTGAGCCAAGTGGGTAGTCGAGTGGAGATGACACCAGGGGGGAGTTGAGAGGTGGAAGTAGCATCCATGATCATAATAGAGTCTCCTAACAAGCCATTGCGGAGCGTTGATTGTAACCGGCATACTGCCTGGTTATGGCGCAGGATGTAAAGTGCTTTCAAGTGAGGGTGAGTACAGCCACCGAAAAGGTGGCCGGGGGTATCATGTGGGAAAGAACAGATAGGGCAAGATCCATTAGTAATTGTAGTACGTGTTGTATGGTATGGGCGATGATGTCGTAGTGCTAAGGCTGATGTCCAGAGGAGGTTGGCTTGGGGGTGCAAGATATAAAGTACAGTCGAAAAAGGAATAAGGAGGTCCCAGAGGAGTGTCCGACAAATAGGAAGGATGTGATGATGTAAGATCCGGAGGCGCGTGTACGTTGGACATGGTCTGTGAGTTTGGCCATCAGTGATATGGGGGCAGTGGGTGGTGAGGTATGAATGAAGTGCCACAGTGAGGTTGGAGGCAAAGCGGGTTTACAAAGTTTGGGGCTTTTTCTAATATGCAGGTATTACTTGAACTCATGCAGTACACCAAGCCAACAGATTGCAGTTTTGAGCACATGGATGCTCAATAGGTCCCAGGTAGGGTTTACATAGGTTTAGCTTTGTAGGGTGAAATGAATTCCGACTCATCAAGCTGGAGTGATGATGGTTGATTGTGTTGAGCATATTGTAATTCTGCACTCAGTTGTCCATAATAGCATTACAGATGATCACCCTGGATCATCATTTTTGATTGCAGGTAGTTGCAGATTCTAACACCTCTACAAGCATGGACTACATTATCCAACAGCAATACAGCAGTGGATCAATCACATCAGAGGAGCAAGCTGTGCTTTTAAATTACACAAGCACTCTCCGGCAGCAAAACACGGATCTGCTTAATGCATGGGGCACATACACAGATGACGGGGCTTCTGGTTTAGTTTCATCAAGCTGGGCCTGCTCAATTCCCAGAGCAACTACTCAAAGACAAAGGGCTATGTCTGTTGTGATATTCCACTACAGTATGCAGATATGTTGTGGACTTGGGTTGCAGTCACGGGCTGGTTCTTAATGGCCATTTCAGTGATTGGCATGCTTCTGTTGGGTTGTCTAGATCTCATACCTGAGGCTAGGCAATGCTGTGTCCGTGGCACTAATGTAGCATCGTCAAGAGCAGCTTGTCTATGGGATGTGCATCATGTCTGCACATGCTGCTAATGCTGCTCCTGCTCTTGCCTGCGGCCTCTGAAACCCTGGCCGACAAGATGGGATCACAGCAGAGGTAGCAGCATCATAGACCCCCATACAGATAGAGTGGTGCCTTAACCATAGGTACTGCTGAAGGGCAAATGACTTTCGAAAGAATTGTGTACTCGAGGCAAACCCTTTTCTCCTTATGTCGTGCATGACATGTTCTGTATAATAATGTTTCAAAGATATTTTGAAGCTTTCATTGCATTCTTCTTTATTCTTAAGTCTCAAAGCCAACATTAAGCCCTCTGTTTGAACATAGAGATCCACCCTCAGAACTGGGGCGTCACTGAAAATGTTAGGATATTGTAGGGTTCATATTAGGGTATATGTACCTTTTATTCTAACCTGTGGTGAATGTATATATAAAAATATATCTTAGACTAAGAGATGTAACCAGTTGCATGTGCATTCACCACAGAATCATAGAAAAACTTGTTGTTGATAGTGTGTGACAAGACTACAGGTATGTACCACCTATTCAAAAGAGAACACCATGCTGAAATATCTGCAAATGCACATAATGAAAGTTATATATTTGATATGACTTCGTAGTTACTTCTCGTCTTTGTTAATCTTCCTCTTGCAGTGTCATTGATACGGTCGAGCAACGACATGTTTACTGTGATCTGGAGGAAATAGCATCAGGAAAAGCGACGTGGATATGGACATCGTCCTAAAATGGGTAGAACTTCGAATGAGTGAACTTGTAAGCTATGCATGAGCCCTAACGTTTCATGGAAACTGAAGTTCAAAATAGGTTTTGTGTTGTAGAATGTTGAGGCTTGTAAACTTCTAGACCAGGACGCTGTTTTCGAGACCCCCAGAGAGACAATATCAGGGCCTGAGAATATACTGGCGTTTCTAAACAAGAATTCTATATCAAATGTAAGAGGGATGCTGCGATAAACATGCCTTACAAAGCAATGTTCAATGAGAAATTCTCTACTAAGGATATTTCACTGCCTATCAGGGCTTAGAACTAATAAGCAATTAGTCATCTGAGTATTTGTCATGAAGAGCTGCAAGGCTTTGTAATTTGAATATAGGGCCAGCTTTTGTGACAACTTGCGCTGTGCTGAAGGGTGACAGGTTTTGATTATTTTGAGAAAACTACTTTTGGTCTAGATAGCAAATAAGACCAAGAGATACATTAAGGATTCATCATGGATAACATGCATATTCGTCATGCTCATCAAAAGAAACCGCATTTCATATGTGCAGGGAGATGGCCCCGGGTTTGAAGAGGCCTTCTAAGAAATCTACCCTGGAGTATTTCAAAGGCCAGGTGTCATAAAAAGGATGTTCTTGAGGTTCAAGCTGCAGCAGACAATTACCGTGTCAGGAGGGAAGATTAAATCCATTTCCCTGAAGCGTTTATGATAATCAGCTGTGAGTGAAGAGGCACACTAAATTTGTGGGCATTGTTGACAATTGACAAAGCACTATGATGTACGTGTACGACACAGCTAATTAATGCTTATTACATACAAATCAATCTAGGCGTTCTAAACAGCTTGGCTTGATATCGGCTTATTTTATGTGATAAATCAAAAATGATAGTGGAAATAAATTTACAAAATCAGTGAAAAGTCTCATACCTAACTAGTGTGCTGTCAATTCTGTTCATGTCTAGAGCTGGCGCACTCTGCTTATCCATGCTTCTTCGTTATGTTCTCTCCACACCATGTATCATAGGTCACACCAGGTCGACTCACGACCTGTACATAGCAATTTTTACATGGTATCTACCTCCCACCTGTCTATATCCTCCACATTAGAACATACTAGAGAGACAAGATGTGCCCTATTAAGAACTTTTTTTGTACAGATGATGATTGAGTCCGATGTATGTATGCAATCTACTGATGCTTGACTACCATTCCATCGTACAAGCAAATTCAAACTTACCAGAATTTACACGCAGGAAAAATAATTCGCAGCCCGTGATGTCTCGCTCTTCTGCAAAATTATCTAAATAGATAGGAAATATTCTCAATCAATCCGTGTGGCTACTGTATGCATACAGGAAAAGCACTCACACGACTTTTTCCTGCCGAGACACCCACCTTATTTCCTAAATATATTCCTAAGGCTATACCTTGGGGCTCAAGTAAGGGAATACACAAATCTGCTCTGAGAATTGATTACGATTAATTAATCAATCGTAATTACGACCATAATGGCATCACCCACAGGCTGGCAGGTAACTGGGTCTCCTTGTGTAATACCTTATGAGTTATGGAGGATATAACAGAATGATAACCCTAGTGAGGTCCCTGTCATAATGAACAAACTCCCATTATATCATTCCAGGCCCTAATGCTGAGAGGAGATTCCAGGCTACAGGACAGAGATGAATTCAGCAGGAAGAGCATTAAATTGCCTTACAAGACAACAGCATTAACAGTGGCTGCTGAGGGTCCCATAGGAGCTGCCTCCTCATTCTGGGGCCATGATCGCGGCCCCTCTTCAGAAGAGATCGGGGGGGTCATCCATGAATCAGGCTATGAGGACTGGTCTTCATCTTCTACTGATGAAGTTGATGCAAAAGGACGGCTATCTGACGAGCGACATGCAACAAAAATGTCATGGATAACCCACCATTCTCCCACCGCTCCCAACCTCTCATCCCATCGCCATGGCAGTGCACGTGTTGTATCCGAGCGGCAGCTGAAGAGGTCACAGGTGGATGATGATGTCCACAGCCCATCATCTGGCGACAGGCCCCCCTTGGGTGAGAAGCTGTGGGAGGCAGCTTCCAAGGCAGGCCTGCAAGCTGCAAACAGTGCATTGGTTAGTTGCTTCTGGTCTGTACGGAGACTAAAATTTGCATGTTCCCTGATCCTCAATCGACACCAGGGACGATAATTAAGAGCTTAAAATTTCTGATGATGATATTTAAATGTCTAAGAGTATTCACTATTGTAAACGTTTGTTGGCATTCTTGTTTAGACATTTCAATGGATTTATATTTTCGTTTAAAACTTGAACATAAACCTTTGTCTCATATTAGTTTAGCTCCAGTGCAGATAGCATTTTGAGCTTGAGATAAGATCCAGGTCCCGTGGCTGCTTTACATTTTGCTACATTCACTGCTTGCTTATCAATATTGTCAAATATACTCACCTTGGCAGGTGGGAGTAGTTGAAAGAGAGCATAAAACTGTATGTGAGCTCCAGAACCAGATCCAAGTGTTGCAACTAGACCTGAGGGAGGTAAGGTCCAGCACTGAACTTCGTGAGGCCAGTCTCATTGCAGAGGCTGTCCTGCTAAGGAAGAGGCTTCAGACGCTGCTGTCGACTGACTCTGGCCATGATAGCAACAAGCATTACGAGTACGTCATCAGAGACCTTGCTCAGGTACTACTGTTGCAGCAGCTCCTTGATTTTACTGTTGGACATGAAAAACTCTGGGAAATGACACTGTGCTGAGGCAATAATTGCGGAATATTTCAGCTTTCACTGTTCTGATAAAACCTACTAAAGATATGAACTCAATCTTGCCTTAAGGAGGGCCTCCACGACAATCTTCAAGAGCACATATTATTTTTTCTTTCAAGCATTGCACTAATCTTCAGAGCTATGAGCAAGAGATCCAAGGACTGCAAAAGGACCTGGCTACGTCTCACCTGGCTGAGATGGAAGAAGCCAAGAGAGCAGCGAGGCTGGAACTAGACCTGGCAGGAAGTACCAGAAGACTTGCGGAATCCCAGCTGACCATGATGAGCATGTCAGGTGGATATCATTCATACTTTTGGTGTATTCATACCTTTTTTTGTGTACTAGATATTAGACCATACATTAGTGCCAGCTATAGAGGGTAGGCAGTAGAGTAATATCTGCTTCTCATACTGAAGCAGCAGGTAACCCCTAGTTTATAGCAGGCTGGGTGCGCTAGGGAGCTTCCACATGGTGCTTAGTAGCACATTTGCCTAAACGTGAAGCCAATTCGTACTGAAGCCGAATCAGCACCATAGGAATAACCATTTAAGTTTTACCAACTGAAGCTGATTCGTTCTTAAGTCCTATCAGCACCGTAGGAATAATAACCATTTGTTATATTGATTAACACACGAATAGCATATTTGTGCATGGAATACAGGGACTTTGATTATGTAAGTCGTATATGACAATTGACAACTTTGGGATGGCACCACCAAAGCTTATTATATCGATGTATTTGACATGAAGCTAGTGGATGCAGAAGACAATATCATTAGCTGGCATATTGTCATTCACCACAAAGTGCCATTCCTACAGTTCTGATTCGGCTTCAGTACGAATCGGCTTCAGTTACGTGTGTATCAGCTTCACGTATTATTAACACCTTGTAGTTTATGCTTCACATTATAGCTGAAGCAGCCATTTTTCCAGAGTTGTGAATTTTGCCTGCTTTGAGGGTCATGATTATTGTTTCTTGACGCCTCTAACATTACAGATTCTAAGGACCAGAGTCAAGCATCATCCAGCTCTAACTACAAGTCTGCTGCACACCACCTGGCCGGCATCCTTGCTGCGTCAGCAGAGGCGCAGGAGAAGCAGCAGCAGGTCCTTGCAGCAGTACAAGCGCGGCTGACAAAGTCAGAGAGACAGGCAAGGCGCTTGTGGGGGAAGCTTGCAGCGGAGAAGAGGAAGGGCAGGGAGCTCCTGCTTCATGCTAGGCAGGCTGACATGCATATGTCTCGACTGCAGGTGTGTCCCATGGGGTATGTGAGCATCATGAGCTGATAACTTGTCATTGCCTCATCAACTACATAGCGACAGTATTTTGATGTACAATCTGCTTATCTGATGACAAGAAGAGTGATGGTGAGGTTCATGTGAACCTAGTCCTGCCAAGAGGTGCGAGAGCAGAGAGATCAGTAACCTTTGTTACCGCAGAAATTCCTCAAAGCCCTACTTAATTCTCTATTTAAATCCAAAAGCTTTCACAATTGCTCTCTGCTTTATTTGGTATAATTTCACGTAACAGGCCCTTGAGAGAGAGAAGTCAAGTCATGAAGCAAACAGCATTGCTGCTGGAATGGAGGCTGCTGAGATGAGAGGCAGGGCTCAGCGTTTAGAGCTTGAGCTGTCCAGGCTTCAAGCTTTGAATGAGGTATTGGGAATACAGAACAAGAACTTGGTGGGTTGGAGGGAGACAGTAATGTCGAGGAGTCACAAAAGTAATCTGGTAACCTCCTCGGTTGCCACAGACATGCCTCATGCAGTAGCAGTGAGAGCTATTAAAACAGCTGACGATTGGAGCAGAGAAAAGGGCAAGGGCGGTCTCGATCAGCAACCTGCTGCGGCTGCTACACATTGTGGAAGCTCCAGTTTGCCTAGGTGGAAATCTGAGGGGAAATCTGTGTGCTTCAGAATTGAATCAGCAGTACATGCTTCCTCCATGTCGCTGGACACTGCTAAAACTGACACCTTAAATGAAATTTTGGATGATTTGATAGCTGCCCATGATAAACGATTGAGAAAGTAATGAGTATATACCAAAGCTATTAGGTAATTACGTTTCGCTCATTCGTCTTTTCTACACTGAGATGGCTGAGTGAATTTGTGAGCAGGTACATACTCGAGGTTGCGCATCCAGCAGATGACATTTGAACTGCAAGTGGCAGATCTACTGAGGAGACCTACAAATCTTTTGTGCATGATGCCTCCATTAGGATGATCATATAGGATCATGAATAGTCATGTCTCTGAATGAAACAACTGTAGTTGAATTTTCTGGCTCTCTTGGTAATATACAGTATCCTGCTGGCGATCTCATCGTAAGAAAGCACACACAAGGAGCAAAGAATGTACTAAATGTACAGCACAAGGCAGCAGTGCAAACAACTCTTATTTATCATTCACTCTGGGTTTCCAGGGCTTCTGATGCAGACTGTCAAGCAAGGAAGCACTAGGCAGAAATCCTTTGATCATCAGGACTTAAGAACTCTCAATTGCTGTCTCTTGGCACCGATGGATTGTCCCACTTCGAAATATCATCAAGGCCCTCCAAACGCCTCTCCAAAGCGCCGCTGTGTCTCTTCCCTCCTAGCATCAAGTGCGGGGAAGTGAGATGACCTATGACTGCTTCTACTGCTGCATCCACCTTGCTGCTGCACCAGTGCTTTACTGCTCACCATCAATCCCTTAATTCCTCGGCCTGCTGACGATTCTGATCCACCACCTACAGCTTTTTCACCCAGGAGGCCGTGCCGTCGCCTCTTCTGAGAGAAATGCTCGTTGTTTTCAGGATTATGATTATGAGATGACGGAAATGTGGGCATGTCCTCACATGCTTTAGGGAGTGGACGCTCCTGAGAGAAGCAGCAACATAACACCATTTTTAGCAGTATTAGTGGCTGAACGTCTAGCATTTCCTTGAGTACACAGAAGCAAAGAATATTGATTCTTCAAAATGAAAGCTTTACACTATGCTATGAGCAGCACTGCATATACCAATCTCATCATCGCTCACATTACTCACATTGAAGAATGGGTGCCGAATGGCCTGTCTAGCTGTGAATCTAGTTTCGGGATCGAAGCTCAGTAGGCCACTGAGGAGGTCCAGGCCCTCATCAGAAAGATGCCGGAAGGTCTGACGCAGGTTACTGCAGAGAGGCTGTTCCGGAGGCTTCAGATTTGAGGTCGCAAGTATACCCTGAAGGCCCTGAGTTGAAGATCAAGATCTATCAGTAAAGCATTTCAGCAGGTGCACCTAAAAACTGTTATTTACCCTCAGAGGCGCATCAAAAGCAGACGACAGCTTTCAGCTGTAGCATTGATTGATGTTCGCATTATTATTGATGCAGTAGCCTGCATGCTAGTGCCAATGACACAGCTCTGAGCTCTATGAAGACTGTTTAGTAATATTGTTAGTTTTAGCTGTGCTTCACTTCTGTTGTCATCAGCCAGCAGTGTTACTAAGCAGCCCTGCTTTATCTTCTACTACCTCATCACCTAACCACCAACCTGTGATTGTGTGCTATTACTATACATGCATTATTAGATTATGGTGATGACTCACAGGCCATGTCTTTGTGTTGGGAGATCCCAGCAGGTTGCACTGCATCCTTAAGCATTCCATCTCGTTTTCAGCAGGAAATAGGGGCTCTGACTTCAAGAGCTCACCCAGCACACAACCAACAGACCACTGCGGTTCAATGGCAGGATCACCAACCATTGGTACAAACTTGCACTAAAATCAGAGATCAAGCTCAGGTAGCTCCGATTACATATCAGTGACAACAACATGAACTATGGTCTTGATTCAGCCTCAATGCAAATTGGCTTTAGTAACAATTCAGCATAATTATGGCTGGCTTCATAGCACACCGACTCGATACTGTTTCATGTATTCACCAGTATTTTGATAGCCGGATTAAGACTGGGCATCCAGTGCATGATCTTGATTATTCCTCCTTTGGCTTACCATGTCAATGGCCTCATCATATATCTCAGTCCCTAGCAACACCTCTGGAGCACGATACCAGAGGGTGACAACCCGAGGGGTCATGGCAGAAGGGTAGTGTGCAAAGTATCTGATTATTCAAGATCAGTAGTAAGTAGATGTTAAAAAACATTTAACCGCAGTCATTTGTAAGCATCCACCAATTATCAACATCCATTGCTGTGATAATGAGAAAGACTAATAAGCACGATTCGTTATGATAACTAGCTGATTTGATGAGCTGTTGTCTCAAGATTTTATGAGGTTCTAGAGGTACTATTGTTTGTACACATCTGGCCAGATGGAAGCAGAAGGTAGCAGATGGCTACATGCTTTTACAGGGTAGTGATGCCTTTACACAGTAATCCTCTGCCATCATAACTAGTTGTTTACCTTGCCAGGCCAAAATCACACAGCTTCAGCTGTCCCCTGCAGATGATGGACAAGAAGGGTGAAACTAGTTGTACATAATGCTGAGATACTAATAACTATTCAATAGGTAGCATAATCATCTTTAGCTGAAAGCAGTCCTTGTCATCACACCATTAAGCTGCTGTGCAAATAAACATATCATGCAACTCTACGGCACTTGTAAAGAGGTACAGTTGCTTCATTCTCTGCATTTCAGTGACATCCTGTAGTGAGCCTAGTTTATCACCTGCTATTGTAAAGAAGGTTGGACATCTTGATATCCCTGCTGAGAGTTTGTGCAACAGAATCTGCTGGTAATAGCAATCACTGAACGCTAGAAAGCAGTACACCAATTCTGGCATTAAGATTCTTCATATGGAAGTACGACAGTCTGTAAAAGAATGCACTGCAAAAAGAAGACTCATTGGATTCCTATGCAATGCAGCCAGGGGGTACAATTCCATGCTTTCGATGAGGACAACAAGTCTTCTGCTGCTGCTGATAACGAAAAGGGTTGGATTAATAGGTATCATGATCACCTAGTGCATAGCACACAAGGTACAATATAGCAGGCTAAGTACAGAACTACTTCAGGGTGACATCATCCTCACTCCTCACCTGTGCATCATCACCCATCTATCATGAAGGTGACATCATCCTCACTCCTCACCTGTGCATCATCACCCATCATGAAGGTGACATCATCCTCACTCCTCACCTGTGCATCACCCATCTATCATGAAGGTGACATCATCCTCACTCCTCACCTGTGCATCATCACCCATCTATCATGAAAGTGACATCATCATCACTCCTCACCTGTGCATCATCACCCATCATGAAGGTGACATCATCATTACTCCTCACATGTGCATTACCCATATATTATGAAGGTGACATCATCATTACTCCTCACCTGTGCATCATCACCCATCTATCATGAAGGTGACATCATCATCATCACTCCTCACCACCTGTGCATCATCACCCTAATCACCCATCTATCATGAAGGTGACATCATCCTCACTCCTCACCTGTGCATCACCCATCTATCATGAAGGTGACATCATCCTCACTCCTCACCTGTGCATCACCCATCTATCTTGAAGGTGACATCATCCTCACACCTCACTTGTGCATCATCACCCATCTATCATGAAGGTGACATCATCCTCACTCCTCACCTGTGCATGACCCATCTATCTTTAAGGTGACATCATCCTCACTCCTCACCTGTGCATCACCCATCTATCATGAAGGTGACATCATCCTCACTCCTCACCTGTGCATCACCCATCTATCATGAAGGTACACCAGAGCCTCAAGGAGCTGCATCACAGCAAGGGGGAAGTCAAAAGTCAAAAACAAGTCAAAAATGACATTGGATGACTACAAACATTATTCACTGCAGGGAACAACAAGCAGCAGCAGCATATCTTCCATGGTGGTATGAAGATCATGGTCAGCAAAGCATGTCATATGATGCCATGTACTGCCAGAGACATGACACCTGTAAAGACCTGTCAATGGCCTCATCATTTCTGCATTGGTTTCGAAGGAGGCATATTTAGCATATTAAAACTGAAAAGACGGATGCTATACTAATTGAACCATGGTATGAAAAGAAACATCATGATAGCCGGCGCGCCTGAGTAGCATTCATCATAAGTATCATCCTGATCAAATACATCTGGCCTATGACCCACGCCGCCTGAGCAGCATTCATCATGAGTATCATCCTGATTAATTACATCTGGCCTATGCACAACATTGTTGTCATGAGCTGTAATTACCTGCTTTAGTAAGCATTTGATTTCCGATAAGGTGAAGGATGAATTTAGGGAGTCCAGCAGCCTCCCAACATCATGTTCACAGTACTCAAATACAAGGAAAATACTGTCATAGAGGAAATGGACACATTGGGCATCATGAAGAGACTTGTAAAGATAGAAATGCAATATTGAGGTGTTCTCTGGAGACTCTAGCGAGTTTAGTCAGTACACGACCTAGTTGAAAAGCTGCAGACGATCTGTACACTTGCTCATTTGCTTTAAGTTCTTGAATCTCTCTCAACCGTACGTCCATTACTGGGGGCTTTTTGTGTACCTCTCAGCCTTAGTTCCTGTCACAACTTTCTTCAGCCGCACAATGTTGGGATGGTTGACAGACTGAAGGACTCTGAGCTCTCGAATAGATGTAACAGGCACACCATCTTTAGCATGATCAAATCGCACTTTCTTCAGAGCAACAATCTCATCATTTTCTCTGTCACGAGCTTTATCTGCGAGATGTTACGCCAGTTTCTTCAACGGGATAGAAATGCTTTTCCAATGTAAATTTTAGAATATCTTACATACAATCCCGTATGTACCCTCGCCGATTCTGTATAACTTCTCGTACCTTTGAATTGAATCTACAACGTCAAATTGGTCTGCTAATGGATCCATGTGCATTATTCTCAAACTAAATGAATCTCTCAACGATCGATTAACATACTCTGGCATGCAAGTTAATTTGCTCCGAAACAGTTATATCTTGTTTCCTGCAGTGTTTTGAGGCCAATCCAAACATATGAAGGCTGCTTGACTATCACGGCAACATGGCTAATGCATCAGTGCTGTTGAAATGATGATCCAATTGTGGTCTCATGGCAGCAGCCTCAGAAAAAACTCTATATCACAACAGTTGTTCACTTGCTTCCTCTCGGCCCATTTTCATTCACCTGTCCTGAGCAGTGCAGATTGTACTTTTCATTATTTCCTGAATTTGAATGTCTTTCCAAAATGCTGCTGCCATGTTGCTTTATGTTGCTGCCATACAGAAATCAAATGCAGAACAGTCGCAAGGGCAGAAGAGATACTGATGTCCTACGACGAGCTATCTATTATTGCTCACCCACATTATTAGCATTCCTCTTAGCAGAGATTTCCTGCTAATGTGAATTTGTATGCAATGACATTTCCTTTGGCAACTACTTTCATAGTCAAACATCATGTAATAAGGGAATTGTGTGCTATATTTGCATGTGTTTCTTACATGATTAATGATACACTTAATGTATGGAATCACCTTAACTACCTATGTTTTCATTGTTGCTTGTGTGGCTGTAGGCGTAACGATTGCACGACACAGCAATGCATAATTTTGCAGATTTTGCACACATTATTATGAACTTGGCGGAGCTAGTTTTCAGTGTAATTACGTGGGCACGTCAGTGTACGGACACGTTTCTTCAGGGTGGGTGGCAAAACTTCTCGACAGTGTATCAAGGACGTGCAACTAATCTTAGAAAAAGCCCAACAAGTCTGACTCCGTTAGCCTACTTAATACTGCATTTGCCTACACATCACAAGACCATTCAAGCCGTTCTTTTACAAAAAGTAATAATATTCATGCGGCCCACCTCTTCAGCGAAACCAAGGTCGACTGTCCACATAGAAGAGCCATCGAAATGGCGGGGAGTTTACATCCCTGTGATTTCGTCTGATGGTGATTCGCTCATAGTCCATGAAGATGCAATGTCCTTCATTGTTGAGAACAGTTCTGCAGTGCCGGTCCTATTTTTTGGTCAGCATCCTTGTGCTCTTTATCCCCCCAGCGAGGAACCCGTTCTGTGGATTTGGTCACATGTCGTTGAGGACTGGCCCGAATCAGGGGACAGCAAAAAAGTGTTAGTAATGTGTTTGACACCGGCCCCTGCTGAAGATTCGCTAAACAGTAGTGGAAAAACCAGCTCTGTTTTAAAATTGCTAGGGAGCGTCCTTACCATGGCCGCAGTCATCGTGACATGCTGTAATCACGAGGAGGTCAGCAGTAGCGACATGGTAAGCCAACTGAAAGCGCTGTCTTCCTGCCTCTCACAGCTGCGCTTGAACCAGCGCTTGACAACTATAGCAAGACTAGTCATCCTGGCACCAGCCTTCTACTCTGCTCGGGCCTCTTTGTCAGCCTATATCCCCGATGAACAGGATTCTGAGCAATTTGAGGGGCAGCAGTTGGAACAGTTGCCAGACAGGCTTCTAGGCGAGTTGCAATCACATACAGATGTACATGTGGCAGCCATGCGTGTGGAGCGCAGGAAGCCAACTGCAGGTGCCACATCACTAGGCGGCATCACCAGCAGGCCTCAGCAATGCAGCGCAGATGCATCCCAGGCTGCCCACTTGATTGCAAGCCATGACCTCCCAATCAAGCCTCTTGTGGAGGTTGCCTTACGCAAGCTCATGAGAAAAGGTGAGATGTCAGGGAAGGCAATGGAGGGAGAACGCTCCGATAATTGCATTCAGGGGAGTATGCTGATGAGGGCATATGTTATGAGGTGCAACTCTGGAGCAGGGACCTCTTTGCTGTACACAGAGATCAAGGCTGACGCAGAGGCATGGCAGTTGGAAAATGCTGTGGACCTTTGTTTCCGCGACTATCAACGGAGGTATGTGCAGTGTCATGTTGCGCTTTGATCATAAAACCATGTGTGAAGCATATGTGTGAAGCATTATTCAATCATCCCTGGATGCAGCCAGAAGTGCTGTGTAGCATAATGTTGCTCATCATGGATAATGTAGCCTTAAGTGCATCGTACTGTTGTTCATCATGGATGATGTAGCCTTGATTACAGCATCATAATGTTGTTCATCATGGATAATGTAGCCTTGATTACAGCATCATAATGTTGCTCATCATGGATAATGTAGCCTTAAGTGCATCGTACTGTTGTTCATCATGGATAATGTAGCCTTGATTACAGCATCATAATGTTGTTCATCATGGATAATGTAGCCTTGATTACAGCATCATAATGTTGCTCATCATGGATAATGTAGCCTTAAGTGCATCGTACTGTTGTTCATCATGGATAATGTAGCCTTGATTACAGCATCATAATGTTGTTCATCATGGATAATGTAGCCTTGATTACAGCATAATGGATTCCTTGTAAATAGCAATTCTGATCTGTATGTGAGCCTAAGAGAATTGCACTATGTAATATTGTGCCCACTCAGCATTATCAATGAAGTACTTGGTTACGTCAAGGGGAGGGAGAGGTCATATATTCGATCCATAATAATATAGTGGTGTTTATTTTAGTTGCATGTTATGCATGAGGTGTGCAGTGAACACCTGATATACCTTTCATGTAAGAATTCTTCGCAGTGCACATGGAAATGCGATTGTCTTTGTCCATCTGCTTTGACTTTAGGATGATGATGGCTATAGATTCCCCAGCTGCAGATGCAGCGCACATTGACTTCAAAGCTCAGGCATGCCAGGATTATCTGAAAAAAGCAATGAATGTGAAGAATGCTGAGTCTGTAACTGAGAGCTACAGGTGAAAGGGATGCCTGAAACCTTCATGCTTCAGCTAGACTCTTTCTAACAGTATTGATTCCTGCCACAGTAACCTGTCATGTTGGAGAGTACTACGCATGAACAACTCCAATGATGTTTCACAGTCTGGCTTATGTTAACATACCACTAATTTCCCATTCCAGGTGTCTCAAGGCCAAGTGTGATGAAGAGTATGAAGGGCTGCTTGCACAGCAATCCAGGAACCTGAACAGTAGGTCTGGGAGGAGAGCTCGTCTGCCTAGCTACAATGGTGGAGTGCATGGCAGCTGCCTCATGGCTACCAATGATCATGTAGCTATGAACTCTGGAAGATCTAACTTGGATCAAGCAAACTCAAGCTTGAGCACAGGTTCAAACATTCAGCTCCCAGAGGCCACTGCTGATCGAGGAAAGTACAATCCCACACGCGTTGGCTTCCAAGACCGCTCTGGAGGCCACCTTGTTCAAAGTTTTGAAACAGACACGCTGAGTGCGTTTGAGCAAAGCTTCCAAGGTTCAGGTCTTCTAGGTTCCTCTTTAGGTTCAGGTTTCCCACAAAGAAGGCGTAGCTTGTTTGGATGCAGCCCTGAGCCGGATAGCAATGCTTCCAGTCGAGAGAGCCTGCAAGCTGGCGGCCGTAATTCCAGCATCCGGCGACAGCAGCTGGCACGTGGGGGCACTGATCTGAGAGGAGGGCATCGCATGTCATTGCTGGTTGCGGAGCACAGGTCTGAACAGCTATCAGGACAGAGGAGCGGCGGCAATACCATCAGCTCTTCAATCATGGAGACAGTGTATTTAGATGCTGACAAAGTACCTATGTTGAACTTCAGGTGGGGTTGACACTAAGTGTACAACAGTTGAGTACGCTCCCTCTTGAGGGGATGGTGTAGTCTTAGTAATCTGCCTTTCTATGGCTGTCCTTACTTGCAGGTCAAAGCTCAATGAGGGAACTCTTCAGGTGATCAACCAGCCTTTCGGGAGGGTGGCGGCGGACCAACAGCGGAGGACCTCCTCTATGTCTGGAGTGTTGTACGCATCCCTACTGCAAGGCAGCACCTCGTTAATCACTGCTTCCACCAGTACTATGCAGCTGTTGCCCTTGCCAGGCAGTCAGCTTGGCACTGGTCTGATGAAGGCGACAGTAGATGTTAAAGGAAGCTTGGTACAGAGAGGGAGAAGGATGGGAACTCTCAGGTCGTCTGAGAATGTGGCAGTGGATATTCTGGCTTCAGCCCCGGCACAGATATTGCATGAAGCGGCATCAGAGCAGCAGGACAACCGAAAAGTGGGAGATGGTGAGGGAATACAGTCAAGGGCATTGGAAAGTAGTAACGACAGTAGAGTGGTGTCAAGCAGCACGTCTGACAGCTCTGGTAGATGTAGGACCCTGTTGAAACCTGGTTCTTTGCGTTCAGCGGCGGGCCAAGGGGATGATGAGGAAGGATCAGGTTCATTATTTTCTAACATCATGGGGGGGACTGTGAGGATGTCCAAGATTCTTCGAAGCTGGGATCGGCAAAACTGTGATACGCCTGGGACTTCGATGCAAAACAGCAGCTCCTCTTTCATGGAGGCGCCGCGATCTTTCTCATGAGGGGCGATTCCTAGCGCACTTGATTTAAGCTACAGTCAACGTGCCTTCAGAGCCAGTGGAGCAAGCTGCCATGCAGAACCAGCATTCTCAAGATGGGGAGACATTATCTGTCAATGCGAGTATGATGTAAGACATGCATATGGCCGGGTGTTTTGGATCTGTTGAAACTTTGAAACAAGCTGTTATTGGTTCTTAAATTTGATGTCCCATCGTAAATTGGGACATGCTGATGCATCGTGATATGGGTAGAGCTACAAGAAGGTTGCTTAGTGCACAAAAGGTGGAGGCAGGTGCGATTTCGACTTTCACACTCATGAGATTTTAACGCTTTAATTGATTCTTTTCTTGGCATACTCTTTCATTTGATATGCAGCAATTACTACTTATCCTTCCATTGCACCTCTGCCTCTTAACCAGGTATTTTTAGCTGCATTGATTATTAGGCTTCTCACAGTCATTTATCAGTGCCGTAATTCTTTTACAATTTTCGCCCTGCTGAGTAATATGTAATTCGATGGAGCAGTTATCCAACAATGACTGTCGATACCTGTCATAAATTATATGCGCAGGCTCTGCTGATTAACTAGAAATTCAATTGAGCTCACGTCGCTTAAGATTCTGAACACCTGGTCCTGATCCCTACGTTATTTCTGCACACAGTAGTTTTTCGAACCAGCGGTGAGACTGATCATTGGGCCCTGTAGTAAAATTAAAATGCATAAAAAGAAGTGGTCTCTTGTATGAATGCTGGTAACTCGCTTCAACCTATCAGTTCAGGCGAAGTTAAGATGATAATCGCTACAAATAAAATCTTAAGGCCATGTATGAGCTCATTATGGTAATCGTTGGAAGTTAGGAAACAAGAGAACGTTGAAGTTGTGAAGTAATTCAAATCATGATGGGACATAAGCAGGGGTCAACAACTTTTAAGAATTCTGAGGAATTGTAATTTCCTGTAATTTAGCTTTATTCATGAACCGGTTTGTTCCATTGGTCTCTTGGGACCTTGGGAAGCGCAAATGCGAACCTCCAAATAGCAATGCTTTGCTTACTCTACGCGACAACAATAACTTACTCTCGCTTATGTTTCTATGTGACGTTAACTCTTCCTCTGCCATACCCGCCTCGCTGTTTCCCGTAACGTCAGTAGGAAAGCTGGAAGCCACTCTATGGATGTGGCCACAACCAGTCAGTCTGCCCAGTGCTACTCGGCTTTCAGGCCTTGCGAGTGACCAAAAGTCCGCAATAATGTACCTTCCATGGCAAGACCATACCCTGAAGCCTGATAGTAAGAAGCTGCCCAATGCAGCAGGCACACAGAGACTCCTGTCATGCGCCCTCACTGCTACATCCGTCCTCATAGTCTCAGTCAGTGGTTCCCTATCAAAGGAACCTTCCCGGAAGCTCCTAATGCTTCTCTCTGATTCCCTAGCAGAGCTCCACGAAAATGCAGATGCGACCTGTATCCCCCTCCAGGTCCTGATCTTGATTCCATGGTCTGAAGCAACTGTGACAGCAAGTGCTGGAATGGCCTCTGAGGCTCAGAAAGATTCACACCCATCTGATCTCTCCCCCTCATCCTCCCTCACAGCAGCCACTCTATTCGAACAGCGTGAGCTGTCCCTACTTCCTCAAGCAATGCTGCACTCCCTCCAATCCCGTGCAGAAATACATGTGGCAGCAGTGAGCACCTGGGCACTGCCATCCCCCGCATGGGGGGGGCCCACCACTGGGCCCACCACTCATGCAAATAACGTTCGCAACCTCGTACCCAATGCCACTCACAACAGTAGCAGCAGTGCTGCCGCTTTCTCTTCTTCAGACAAAAATATTGATCAGAGCTTCAGTAGCCAAGCACTCACAGGACCTGCCGCTTGTGGGGGTACACAATCCCACCACCCCCTCCTCACAGCCCTCTTGCTACCCCCTCCTGTGGCCCTGAAGCGAAGCTTAATCATTGGCAGAGGCAACCTTGCCACAGGCGGGGATGTACAACCCTTGGGATCACCTGTAACGTATTGTACTGTTAATGCAGCAATGCATGCCCAGGTTGCTTCTGCCCTGAAGCGAGCACTGGACTTGAATGATGGAACTTGCACATTCAGGTGAGATCATGCCTCACAATAAGAATTATGAGAATATATAATCAGCCTAGGGTTTTTCAACATCTTTATTCTCAACTTTATACGTCTCTGTTGCTGCAGTGGACCTTGGAAGGCTGGTGTTACACAGGCATACCTGGAGGCGGACAGTACATACTCCCTAGCAGAGTGCCGGGAGGTGGCGGAAACTTCCTGGGCTTCAGAGGCAGCCTCTGAGTGCTTCAATGCTTATCGAAACAGGTACCAAGTCTTCGTAGGGCCTGCACATGCTCTTGTTCATCTCCGCATGTTGTATATTCAAAGTTTTGAGCATTTATTCTTACCCATTCTCTTAGAATTATCTTGGGGAGCGGTGCGGACATGGACAACCTTGACAAGTTGCACAAGGAGTCTCGTCAGAAGGCCTGCCAGGACTTCTTAAACCATGTGGTTCATGCCAGGGACCTCATGTCAGTCACCTCATGCTACAGGTGGGTTGTTGTCAGTGGCCTCATGCTATAGGTAGGTTGATGTAAGTAGCCTCATGCTACAGGTAGGTTGTTGTAAGTGGCCTCATGCTATAGGTAGGTTGTTGTCAGTGGCCTCATGCTACAGGTGGGTTGTTGTCAGTGGCCTCATGCTACAGGTAGGTTGTTGTCAGTGGCCTCATGCTACAGGTAGGTTGTTGTCAGTGGCCTCATGCTGTTAACATTTCAGTGTTTGTCAGAAACCTCACAAAGATCTGATGTTTGTTGCAACCTCATGCAAGCCTGAGGGCTTAAAGGTTCTCTGTGTGTGAAGGGTGTGATTGGAATCTCTTTTTAATTTGCACTGGCTATGTGAAAAGGCTGCACAGGTCGCAGTGCCTCTCTACTTCCTATTTCTGGGACTGACCATTACAGAATAGTGTCTATCATGCTGTTGAAAGTCATTTCGGAAGGAATTATGTCAATCTCCAAATCAGTACCATTAGCTGCAGTTTGCTCTCTACAAAAATCAGGGGCCTTAAAGTGAAATGCGACGAGGAGTTTGAGGTGCTCAGGATGCAGCTTCGTAGGCGTGGTGCTAGGCAGGGGAACTACGCTCCTGTGCAGTCAAGAAAGCAGTACGGTGTGACTATGTTAGGAGGAGGAGGCAATGGTTCATTACTAGGAGATGTCATACCTGTCAGCGACCAGGAACAGCTGTTGCTGTTACCTCAGAGGACATCAAAACAGCGCTCCTCCTTTGGTGGAGTTCTGGCACTACACAGAGCAGCCTCCCCTGCTCCTTCATTAGAGGACCCCTTCCCTGCTGGTGTTCAACTTGTCCCAATGCCGCCATCAAGCACTGTAGGTGGATCCACACCTGAGATGGCTAGCAGGACAGCTGGGATTGGGCAACAGCCAGTGGGGGGTGGGGGGGACTATCCCAAGCAATCAGACATAGTGGGAAGGCGCCAAACCCGCCAGTCCTTCACTGGCAGATTGAGCAGGGATGGAGGTGCTGAGTGCACTGCTGTTTGTGGGAGCCTTCCAGGGACTGGCACAGCTCCTGCAGGAGATGACTCTGCAAGGAGTGGTGAGGACCGTTGGAGCTCCTTGTCGCAGTACGCTCACCATGGAAGTGTGGGAGGAGGAGGAGGAGGAGGTACTGGTAGTGCTGGGGATGAGGAGAGTAGAGGCAACAGCCGTAGCCGCGTATCATTCAACAGCCTTGTATCCATGAGTACATTACCTAAAAAGGAAACACCAGACACCGTCCTCATTGACAGGTACTTTTAATTCGATTGGATGCCTCTAAACATCATGGGTGAAGCACATGCACATGATCACTGGATTGCAGTTCTGGGGTCAAGCAAATAGTGGTTGTGCAGTGAGTTCTATACATCTGCACCATATTCCTTGATCACCTTGTTTTTCCCATCATATTCAGGTCCCTCTTGAGTCATGGCACTCGCTGGGTACTGGATAAACCCTTTGGCAGCCTGTCCTCGGTGCATCTTCCTCCACGTTCAAGGCTGTCCTGTAATGGGAGCTCACAAGTTGCAATGGATAACAATGCCAGGAGGGACTCGACAGTTTCCAGGAGCGTGGTGGTCATGTCTCTATCTCCTGGACATGATGTTGAGTCCAATACCCTTGACCCTAATGTGGGAGATCAGACTGATAGCTTATTCCAAATTCCAGCAGGAGAATCGCCTGGTATCTACGAGGTATCTGGTTTCAGAGCTGAGGTGTCTGGTTTCAGAGCTGATGAGTTCCCATGCAGCTTGAATCCATCGCCTGTAGGAACAGCACGGAGACGTTTCAACCCTTGGTCAGAATCTGGGGCTTTGACAGCCACTACGACTCCTAGGGATCGTGTAGCTTCGATGACAGAGAAGGATATGCTCCAGAGCCACACCTCAAGGTTCATTTCAGCACCTCAGAATGGGGAGCAGGAGTTCCATATTGCTGCAGGTAGACGGAAAGGAAGTACAGCTCGTGGGGCTGCTGTACAGGATAACATACAAGAGGGGGAAGAGGGTCTACTGGGTGGTAAACTAGGGGATCTAATGTCTAGCTGGGGTCGAGCATTGCATTCAGAACCCCGTCAAAGAGGGAAATCCTTTTCCGGTGCACCAAGTGCATGTGACCGCACCTGAGAGGGAAAAAATGCCAACATTATTTATCACAGTTGATTGTGCTGAATGATATGTTTTTTGTAGATTTGATCAATTGTATACGCTCGTAACGCCCGAGTGATGTGGCGTTTGAAGTAACCCATACTTGAAGTTAAACTTCAACCCTAAGTATTTTTTCTTTTCTTATGATTCATTATTATCATTGAGTTATCTAATTTCTTGTAATGGCAGTGATTGGCACTGCCCCAGATGAGGAGGTCAGGCTGCTGCCTCCTATGCTTCCCATTAATTTGATTCCAAGGCGAGAGTCGTATCATTGTAGACCAAGAGCAGAGGCTTCGTCTGCGCAGTCTGAGGCCTCGTCATCAGCATCGTCATCTACATCCCAACTCAGCAGCTCTTACACATCTTCTAACTCAGGATCTAGCAATCGTGCTTTATTAACAATGCCAAAGATAGGCTCGATACCTCTCAAAATCGGAATGGGAGGGACCATATACGTAAGAGGGTGCTCTTTACTTCTGTGCATAAAAATTGCGTGAAATGTACTTATATTTGGACCTATCACTACTGAGCTCTCAAACAGCATCATATAATTGTTTGTATCACACAGTTTGGGGCTGCTCCTTGCAAAGCTGTGGCCCTGTGGCCTTTCGGTGGACGACTGCGGGCGCCGTGTAAGAGCATCAGTTTAAGCTCTAGGAGACCTTTTGATAAAGGCTTGAGGTTATACATGTTAATTTGGGCATTTAAACTTTGATCATTTAAGGTTTTCTTGAAAATTCTTCATCAAACTTGTTGGATTGGTTGTAGTATGGCCAGTGATCATCCACAGACTCGTCATTTTGCTCACAAGGATTTACTACATTCCCATGCTCAGTGGACACGCCAAAGGTTTCAAAGCGCATCCTGATCATGATGTCTAACACTGGAGGTGGACACAAAGCAAGTGCTGATGCCATCAAGGCAGCATTCCAAGAGAAGTATGGAGACGACTACGACGTGAGTGCATGAGCATGTGTTGAAGGTGAAACACTTTCATGGAAAGCATTTGCCTCTTCTCAGAGTTAAGTGCAACGCCTGGCTTTGGAGGTCTGCATTGTTTAGAACCCTGTACTTGTTCAGAGTTTTCCTGATGATGCTGATGATGCTGATGATGCTCAGCTCCACACAACTAGCTGATGTGTGGAATGTGGGTTTCAGGTGCTGATTGAAGACATCTGGAAGGACCACACACCTGCTCCCTTTAACCGAGTACCTGACACCTACAGCTTTATGGTGCGCCATGCCTTCTTGTGGTGGTTCAGCTACGTGGTGATGCAGCCCCGTTGGGTGCATTCACCCTACCTGAGGCTTGTACACTCTCTGGTATCAAAAAGGCTTAACACAGCCTTCAACGAATTGAGGCCTGACCTCGTGGTGAGGTCTTAATATGGACATTATATCTTAGACTCATATTGTTGTCCATGCAGCAACGACTTTGTGCTCAGTACAGAACATTGCCAACGCAAGCTGCAAGACGGTCATGCCGAATAGTTTTCTTGTATCTGTGATGCATGAATGTGAATGCAGCAACTATTCTCTGAAGCATTACCTGAACTATGTTCTATCTATAGGTATCAGTACATCCCCTTATGCAGCATGTGCCTATTCGTGTCATGAAATCACGGATACGAAGCGGCCTTTCTCAGCCCATCAATTTCGCGACAGTAGTGACAGACTTCACCACGTGTCACAACACTTGGTTTCATCCTGAGGCAACACGCTGCTTTGTGCCTACTGAGTACTGCAAGCAGCTGGCAGTACAGAATGGTTTGAAGGAGCCTCAGATTGTACTACATGGTAAGGTGCAGTACAGGTCAGGGATGAATTATGATTTGGCTGCCAGTTGAGTAGTACTGCATAAAGGACCAGGGCAGGCCAGTTGAGTAGTACTGCATAAAGGACCAGGGCAGGCCAGTTGAGTAGTACTGCATGAAGGACCAGGGCAGGCCAGTTGAGTAGTACTGCATGAAGGACCAGGGCAGGCAGGCGCTCACATCTGTAGACAGTCTGTATCCTGTTATAGCATGTCATGGCATGTTTTCTGGGCCATAGTTTAAAGTGACTAAGATGATGACTGATAATCACTCATGCCTCTGGCTGGACTCCTTGAGGCCTCCTAATCATGCTCTCTGGCTGGACCCCCCGAAGTTCTCCTAATCATGCTCTTTTCTCTGACCCTCAATAAACTTTGGCCCCCTGATCATTCTCTCTGCCTTGAATGCCGCAGGCCTACCCATCCGCCCCATTTTCTCAAAGCCCTTGCCGACCAAGAAAATGATGAAGAAGGCCTTAGGGCTGAACACATCTCTGCCTGCCATCTTGTTGGTGGGAGGGGGGGAAGGGATGGGGAAGCTGGAAGACACAGTAGACCAGATAGCTGAGAAGCTGGGTAGCAGTTGCCAGGTTTTGACCTTCATTTTTCAGCAAACACTTCAAAAATTGAGAAAACATTTTTTAAATGCCCTGCTGACAATGTATTCGTCTTGTACATTGTGCTTAAGAATAGCTGGGCGGAAAAATAGAATTACAGCTTTCACAGGCTGTTAAACACAGGTTCGGTGACTGGATCAGATGTATAAAGAGGTATTGTTCTCTTAATATATTGCCAAAGGTCAGCCCTCTCTGCTGTCCTCCAGGTGGTGGTCGTATGTGGCAGAAACAAGAGACTTTTGCAGAGGCTTAGTGAGAAGCGGTACACCAGCGGCATGCCCGTCACTGCTACCGGGTTCATTGACAACATCCATGAGTACATGCATGCGAGTGATGCAATTATCACTAAAGCAGGCCCCGGAACCATTGCTGAGGCGCTCATCAGTGGTCTGCCAATTCTTCTTAATGGAAACGTGCCTTGCCAGGTGTGTGGAAAAGTATGGAAGTTCTGAGGCAGTGTCAGACTTTTTGAATTGATTATAAGCTCTTAGCACTAGTATAAGAGCCTTTGTTGCTGTTATCATGTACCGTGTCTGGGAAGTGAGATAATGTACATCTTTAACAGATCAACGTGGTGAAAAGAACTTTCTCAAAGCAGTTAGGACACAGATCACGTACGTGCATCAAATGTGCATGGGTCGGCGTGAAGGTGGCCAACCAGTAGCTGTGTTCCTGTGTAGGAGGAGGGCAATATACCCTACGTTGTGGAGAATGGGGTGGGAGCTTTTGAAACCCGCCCTCCAAAGATCGCTAACATCTTGGCAAGCTGGCTATCGCCTTTGGAGAGGGAAGAGTTTGTGCTGAAAGCAGAGAGGTCTAAGGCACTTGGCAGACCTGAGGCTGTGTACAAGATCGTGCAGGACCTTGCTACTCTAGCCCATGTGCCTGATTTCCAGTGGGGCACAGCTAAGGCTGCTGTAGAGGCTGGGAGGGTGCCCCAGCCAACCATTGCAACGAGTGTAAGCTGCTGATTTCAGATCACTGTAGTGTGATACAGTAGGAATCTACTGGTACCTCTTTCAGGTCACTGTAGTGTGATACAGTAGGAATCTACTGGTACCTATTTCAGGTCACTGTAGTGTGATACAGTAGGAATCTACTGGTACCTCTTTCAGGTCACTGTAGTGTGATACAGTAGGAATCTGCTGGTACCTGTGGATCACCTGAGCCAGTAACTAGCCCTCGCTTTTTATGCCGTTGCCATCAGTTTTAGATGTCAGTGAAGGTTCTCAAACACGTTAATAGCATGAATAATGAAGCGGTCTGCATGCCTTGCATATGCTTAAAGGGGTTTGAAATGAATGCAAAATATAGCCTAACATAAATTTCTTAAAAGCAGCATCCTATTGCGATTGTCTCTTTCCTCTTAACTCTACTTATTTAGCCCACCTGGGGTACAGCAGAATATTCATAAAAAAAGGTTACAACCAGGTTCTCTTTATAGCTGTAACAAGGTCAAAATTAGAAGAATCAAGGGACAGTCGTCGCTTACAGTGTCAACAACTGCCAAAGAGCAGTCTAAAAGGAAAGTGTAATGAATGAATGGAAAGTATCAGGACTATTAGGGCACCACTGCTTCTCTGAAAGACAGTGGGCTGTTTACACATTCCTTTGTCATCAATTCTGAATAAGGTCGAGGCGTTGATGGCATGCCATTACACAGCTGACGATGCCACCCAAGTCATTTCAGGCAACACTCTTTTTCCGCAAGAACTCTTTGAGAATGGGAAGCAAAGCCTTAAAGGCAAAGACTGCGCCAGACGCCCAAGTGAGGCCCAAAAGGAATCTGTACAGAAGTGGAGACATTTCTAGAGCCTGCAGCACATACGCTGCACCCCAGTTATGCCATGCCGCAGCTGTCACCGAACCCACGAGGTACCCTACTACCATTTGAGGGTAAGTATGGTAGCCCAGGGCCACTCGCAGCCACGCCTGTGATTAGTAATGTAACAAGCAGGTAACTGAGTATTTGCTATAATTGCTAATTATAGCAAGAGAGGGTCACGGGAAGCATCAAAATGATGGCTGCTGTATGCCATAACAGTGCCATTACACAACATAGATCTTGACTACTTTCATTATAGAGCCCTTATTCATATCATAATCAGCTAGAATCAAAGATATCTGCATGATCACAATTAAGACGATAAAAAAAAGTCTTACAAGGAAGGCAGATAGAACCAGCGCCATTGAGGCAAGGATACTAGGTGGCCACAAAGCAGGGGCTTCAGCTTGTTGAGATAGGCAGAGAGATATGCATATGTAAGTTGCCAAAAAGCCAAGTCCTGATAGAAAAGACAAAGGAAATATTAAAAAGGCATTCTTTTAATGTCCAACCTCCATCTTTATGACAGAGATAGGAAGTATGACTGCTGCCTTGTCATGTTCAAGCCATGTAATAAATACTGCTGAATAAAACCTAAAATGCCATGTGACATGTAAAGCTTGTTACATTGTTGAGAGAATGAGGCTAATTACAGTGACATGTAAAGCTTGTTACATTGTCGAGAGAATGAGGCTAATTATAGTTTAGATTTGCCCACACAGAGAGCTTTCAGACCATTGGAATGAGTAGAGGGCATGCCAGGGTCTGATTTTCTTGCATAGGCAGGCCTCCGATCATTGATAAGTAGCTTTAGTGCCTATATAATGATACATGTGAAGTACAAAAGATCAAACAAAAGGCTGTTAACTCCAGTCTATGTTCATGATGCTTTGCACTGAACGATGATTAATGAGACGGCATGCCTCAAACCTGTTGTCAAGTACAGCTTCAATACATAAGTCACAATAACATGGAAATAGCTCCAAATATTTGTTAGATAAGTTGTTCAAATCTACATACATACAAACGACAGGACAAATACTCTTACTTTGTTGATTAGCAAGGATGTTAAGGAACCCAAAAGACACCACATGACAGAGGCATCATGTTTCAAAAAGAGGAAAAGAATTGAGGCGCTGGAGATTGTCCACTTTGTCTGTTACAGAGGAGAAAGGACACGTTGAGAATCAACATGACACACCTCAACTTGAATGGCAGGTGCAGCAAGCAGTTACGAACGCACCGACTCATTTATTGCCGACAAGACTGTTGACGGATGCCTTGATAGAATCATGTCGCCATTGATCTCATTATCAGCAGAATCAGAACATTCTCCTATGACCGATGCTTCGCCTTCTCTTATTGAATGATCACCTAACTTCGCACATTTACAATCTGATAGTAATCTAAAATTCCAAAGATGTTTGGGACGAGGATTAATCAAGTAAAAGATAATGTTTGTCGAAGCATTTCTTCTCCATGTCCATGAAGGTTGCCTGTGACTATCTTGATTGAACAGTCTCATCCATAACTAAACTGTTTTCATAATTGAAAGCGCTTCGCAGCGTGCAGTTACATAACTCTGAAGTACGGTCGTCATCGCGAAAGACATGAAGAAATGCTTGCATGGACTGCACACTTCTAGACAGGTTTCATTCAATCCTTACAGTCATTTAATTTATGTATTGGCATTGTATTAACATTGCAAAGTGCCGAGCATTCAAAAGCGAGTTGAATCTAACTAACAAATCTGCAACAAGAGAAACTTAAGCTACTTATCTATTTTACCTTGGATCTACCATTAGCTCTGATTGGGCTCCACAAAAACACATCATCTAAATTAGGTAATCACTTTTTCCTCTCTCTTTTCCATTTGTATACTGTAGCTACTTGGCTTGCAGAAGTCTCCTCCGCACTTAGTTCTGATGATTTCAACTTTCTTTTACGCCCTTTCCCCATTGTTGCTTTCTCATATGCCATGAGGGAAGCTGTACGTGCGACTTTGCCCTGTCGATCTGCTCGTTCCAGAAGCTCTTTGTAAGCAGATTGTTTCTTCCTGCAATTAATATCAATCACCAGTTGGTTATTGAGTCCAGTGATATCCTTTCTAAGAAGCATTAGTTCCTCAATAATGATTAGTACATGTCTCATTCGCATGAATATATACAAGGGTCAGGGTCCCTGTAAAAAGCTACAAACTTCTGATGCACAGCAGAAACACTGCTGGTAACACTACTGGAGACACTTGAGCAAACATCAAAGTCAGCTGCAGATGTTGCATCTCCTCAAGATTTTTCTAATCTTTACCTTGTGGTCTCCAATAAAATTAGACACTGAGGCTGGATGAATGGCCTACCTGCATCTTGAAGCTGGATGAATGGCCTACCTGCATCTTGAAGCTGGATGAATAGCCTACCTGCATCTTGAAGCTGGATGAATGGCCTACCTGCATCTTGAAGCTGGATGAATGGCCTACCTGCGTCTTGAAGCTGGATGAATGACCTACCTGCATCTTGAAGCTGGATGAATGGCCTGCCTGCGTCTTGAAGCTGGATGAATGGCCTACCTGCATCTTGAAGCTGGATGAATGGCCTACCTGCATCTTGAAGCTGGATGAATGGCCTACCTGCATCTTGAAGCTGGATGAATGGCCTACCTGCATCTTGTAGCTGGATGAATGGCCTACCTGCATCTTGAAGCTGGATGAATGGCCTACCTGCATCTTGAAGCTGGATAAATGGCCTACCTGCATCTAGAGGCTTATGTTATACCTATTTATGGCCGAAGATAATTGAGTCTCACTCATGCTGACTGAAGTTCATCAAGTAAGAAACAGATACTGGCTGAATCATTTGTTAACTACACTCTCAGCTCCAATCCCTATGTCTACTCTCTCCACCTACTTCTCAATCAACTTAAGCCTCCTGCTAGCGACAGGTCCTGATGCTTCAGGCAAGCCCTCCACCAGCATCTGCCTCACACGTGGCCGATTATGGGACCTACCCAACAGCTCAGCCGGGGTGTCAAAGTACTCCTCTGGCTTCAAAGCTCTCGCCTCTGCAGCGCTGTCCACGAAAACGGTGTGCTTCCGTAAGCCTTCAGCAGGCTCCATTCCAATAAGATGGAGGGATGCTTGAAGCCTTTTAACTTTCTAAACATGGAAAAGCGGAAACAGGATAAGGATGACAGGTGCATCACAACTGCTTCTCTATACATGTAACTGATGACAGGTGCATCACAACTGCTTCTCTATACATGTACCTGATGACAGGTACATCACAACTGCTTCTCTATACATTTAACTGACGACAGGTACATCACAACTGCTTCATTACCTCAGTCTCTGTTCTTTCTTTCAGCAACAAGTACTTCACGTCTTGTGTCTTCATCAGCATTAATTGCTCTTGTGAATACTTGTTCTGCACAGTCCGCCTAGGCCAAATGAATGAAGCAAACAAAAATGATACTCCATAGAGTGATTAGCTATCTAACAAGCTGCTATAATGGGCAGCAAAGAGTTGGGCGCCTTTGTTATCTGTCATCATCACATTTATGGCAATCAGAATAGAACAAGTGCCTGAGGCCACTCACAGCATGACAATCTTTTAGCATATGCTGTGCCACATTTTTTGAAAGTTTTAATCAGCATGAACCATGAACAATGACACACCTTCCGTCATGCACTCCATCTTTGGTCTTGGCCTTTTGCATGGCAAAGTAGAACTCATCAGGATTTCGCTCCTCAGCTTTCCTTTTCAGTGCCTACAAATGAAGTAGTCAGTTCAGATTTATGAGGAGCACCTGGCAAAAAATTAGTCTCTGAGTACCCACCTACATTGTCTTACTTCAAATCAACCTCAGCAAAACTGGCATTTTCTTACACACCTTGATTGTATTTTCTTTGCGATGAAAGTCTTTTGCACGTGCAACGTAGTCTTTGTGTTTTTCAAGAAGTCCGAATTTCTTCCGAGCGGCGGGCTGAGCCCTCTCCTTGTGAGTACGCCTGGATATGGCATTTTTTAGAGACGACATAGGTTATATAGGAAGTTTCCACAAGTATCATAAAAGGGTTCCGTTCACACAAGTGGGAGAGTGCTTGCAAAGACGTAACAAGTACCTTGTTCCTTATCCTAACAGTTCTTAGCTGAATGCCTTAAAGTATGTACTCGGATCTCGTGTCATCTGCCCGTGAGGCTTGCTTTAGTGAGGTTAGTTGCGTCATGACTCACTTAGGTACTCACACCAAACTCCCTGTGATGTGCATATTAGACTCAAACTCTGCTGATACAAGTGCTGAAGTGATGATGTATGGCAAATCAGGAGGATGCTTATTGGGTTGTCGGTCAGCCAGATTTCAAGAATCCCATCAACAGACGTAATGAGGCAGCAGCTCTGTCTAAGCTCTTGGCAGAGGGCAGAGGTTTGGTTCCATGTTTGAATGCTTGTTGTAATGCTAGTGACCTCAGGACCCCAAATTATGGCCTGAAGAGATGTCAGTCAATGTGAGTACTCACCTTACTTCAGGATCCAAACTGGATCAAGAGATGGAGGAAGCCTGTGAAACATTTTGTTGCAGAATGGCTGAGATTGAGTCATCAGCCTCCAATGTTGATAGGGCATCACCAGAGGATGTATCAGGTTGTTCTGTTGACGGTGATGAAATAGGGCCTCTAGGCGCTCCCTTCGTTGCGGACTCAGATGAATCAGCACTGATGAGGTATGCTGCATTGGTAACAGCATCATATATAAACATGATGTTCATTATAAGTACAGGTTTTAGATATGATATGATAATATTTTCTAACATCGTCAATGGTCCTAGTATTCACTCTTTTATGCTAGGTCTAGATGAAACAAAGCAAGACCCTCTCATGGATCATTATCTTTGAAAACTCCTGTACATGGAAGTAGATCACTAAATCATCTTTTTCACTGCGCCATACAGACGCAAGAACAATGCTGCACATAAAAGGCTGCTAAGATGAGGGATGTTTGTGAAATTAGTTTTTCATCACATCCACTCAGGTGGTCTGAGGGGCAGGGCATGACCAGTCTGGTCCAGCCAGCAACCTTTTACAGCTTAGTAGCACAAGGCCGCACTTCATCCAGCTGCAAAGACCTCCGCACTTCATCCAGCTGCAAAGACCTGCCGCCTGTCCTAGGAAGCTCATCCTCTGATGCAAGGGATGCAAGGGATATTGCTTCCTCAGTATCTCCCCTTCTAAAGCAATTGGATGATCCTGATGAGGTCTCAGATGGATGCCCACCTCATGACAACTATAAAGCGGTGGAAGAAGAGGTTTGCAGCACTATCGTGAATCAGAAGCCTTTATCCAGCAGAGGTCTGAGAGGCTTGATGGCCGTTCGTGACATCAGGCCAGGAGAAGATGTCATCACGGTGCCTCTCAGCATGCTTGTCTCATACGACTACATCCTTGCTTCAGACTTTGTGAGCACAGTAACAAAAAAATAAAGTATAATATAGTACAGTATAGTACAATATATATTCATGCCAGAGACTTACTATGATTGTCATAAATATAGGCGCTCAGCGTGGGTGCTGCAGTTCCTGACTTTTTACAAAGAGTTCAGAGCTCGCAGTACCTACTGTATAATAGGAGCCGTGTGCCGACAACACAAATCCCTCATCATGGTGTCACTGTTAGGGTTGATTAAGAGGGTTCATAACTGACACTCTGTGTTGCCCCTTCATCAGGGCCGTGTCCTTGCACGCATCCCCACACTTTCAGAGGAGGCCGCTGCCGTATTGTGGACGATGGTGGATCGTCACTTTGATGACACCTCTCTTAAGACCTACTGGTGCACCCTGCCAGCTGTGAGCTTTGGGACAGGCCTCAGTACAGATGATGAGGTGCTGGCCATGGGCCTGCCTAGGAGATGCTCCTTGTTCAAGGAAGCTGTGGCTGCCAGGCAGGTAAGAGGACAGCTGAATTCAAATCAAAACTTTGACATGTCCTTATGCTGTGAAGTAGACAACACTGGCTTATCTAGCAGGAAGGTTTTGTACATTGATATTCCCTCTCCTGCAATCGCCCTCACAGTGCCCAGCTACCAATCCACACTGTTGTGATATACTGACATGCTCTCCTCCTCCTCTGCAGCACTTGAGAGGGCAATTCCAGCAGCTGCAGCCAGTGTTTACTGCATTGTGTCAGGCGTATCCCTCCTTCCTGAAGCCAGAATGGTTCACATGGGAGGCTTTCTTATGGGCGGCAGAGCTATGGTAAGTCAGAGATATGCGATAAGCTGTTGCATCAAAGCCACAGTGGTTGCATGTCAGCTGTTTGATTGACTCCAATCTTGTGGGTCCCTCCATGAACCTTGATCATTCTGCTGGATGTTGATGCTGGAAGGTATGCGTACGCCATTACAGTGAGGCTGCCTGGTGGGAGGGAGCAGCCATGCCTGATACCCTTTGTTGGGTTGATGAACCATCATGGGGGGGCACCCCACATCGTGCACTACAGTAGAGTGCATGAGGAATCAAACACATTGAGGCAGGTCGTCATGCAATCTCAAGCCTCAGCCTTATTTTTCTATAAGAATTTGAAGCAAGTTGAAGCACACTTCAATCAGAAAGCATGTACTGATAACAAGCATATTTGTCATTTGTATTTCAAATTGTATCCCCCACCCAAATTTCAGCAACTGTTAACCTGCTGAAAATCAGCTACCCTTTCAGCCGCCTCCTTTAGCTGCTTACCCTGGCTTGCTGTAAAAATCATGACTCTGTGTACTCTGCTGCTTCCGCTTTATCATGTCTATGATGGTCATATAAGAGAAAAAACTATCATTACACAGGCTCATGGCTTTCCGTCCCTGCGCCCGGGGCCGTCAAGTATTCTTGTCATATGGTGCGCTGCCTAACTCAAAGTTACTGCTCTTCTATGGGTTTGTGCAGCCTGGGTGTCCATTTGACTCCATCAACCTCTACCCTGACGAGGTGAGATGGCATGAGCCGCTAGGCATTCATATGCAGCAGCACAGCAGTAAGCAGTGTTCAGGCACCTTTCAGCTCACTTCTGTCACGTTTCCTTCCCGATTCAAAAGATAATCATTGCAGACTAACCTATGACAAGCAGATTTTCTACATTAGACGGTAGCTTGTTACTACCCCTATTTTTGTTAATATGCATCATTGAACAAATCATCAAGTATCCATCATCTGGACATGAACGTGCATCATAAGTCATAACGTGCTGGTCGTGTTGTCTGCTTACACATCAACAGGTTTTCCCCCGCACAGTATCTGAAGATGTCAGACAAACGTTGGTGAAGACAGCCGGCCTGGACTTGGCCAAGCTTAAGTTGGGGTGCAGCGTGTTAACCTCCTCTTACCTGCCTCAAGATGTGATCTCATGCATGAGGATTGAGGCTGCTGATGCAAAAGAGCTGCAGAGACTGAAGAAACTGAAGAACAAAGTGAAGGGAGATCTAAAGGTGAGGCTTGACATGGCAACAATACATGGCAACAATACATGGCAACAGTGCATGGCAACAGTGTTTGCTTCAATGACTGTTTAGGGTTTAGGGTCTGTCTCCAAACTACTTAGGTGCTACAAGAAGTCAACGCTTCACCTTTATTTATCAGTGTATGACAGATAGAAAGCATTTAAGCACTTGCCGTTCTTTCAAACTAAGAATCTGTTGATGCCGTTCCACATAACACAGAAACCTTTGAGCGGATCCTCTGAAGTGGATTCAAGAGCCATCAGTATTCTACAATCGCATTTAGTGCAGACTCGAACAATAGTTGTGGAGCATCTTGAAATTAATCAAGACTCTTTGGAAGGGCGTATTTACCAAACCATGTCCCAAAGTCAAATCAGTTTCCTTGGTTTCTGTAGAATGTTTTTGAATGATCAATTAAGAATCATAGAAGCTAGCTACCATGTTGTACATAAGCTTCAAGAACGTATGCAGTAACTTTGAATATTTACTTCGATCAAGACCAAAATCCTTACTTTGTTTATTCTTTATCGTCCTGACAAGCCCATGTGCAGCTGCCATGGTCATTACAATCATCAGTTTTCGATGAGTTTTGAGATTTAAACCTGCCTCATGCTTGAGTTCTCATGTTATCCTATGACAATGTTGCTGATAACTATTGATTGTTATGAGACATGTACTTGAATGCCATCATAGTAGAAATATATTATATGATATATCTGATTTCATTTTTCTTCTACTGTGAATGCGTCACAAAAGTAAGCACCAGATGCAAGGGGTGTTGCGTCGTTGAGCAATTTAACAGTTGGGCTAAAATTAGCCACAACAGTAGCCGTCGGAGGCTGAGTGCATTTGTCATTAATAAGATGAGAGGTCAATCTGAACAGGTGTTACAAGGGGCCCATACATCTTCACAAGTCCAAGATTTTTTAAAATCATTTCAAGCAAATCACACTATTTTTTATCTCAACAAGGAGATGTCCACTGCAAGCCTGTTTGAAAACGTGGATCAAAGTCTACATCATGCGTAGCATCAGAAGTAACTTTTGAAAGTAAGGAGCTTGCTTTTATTTCAAATGAAACCTCTCTGCATTCAACAACACTCGTGCTGCTGAGCACGCTTCCCTAAATATTAGTGCAAGTATCATATTTAGGATGAGCAGCAAGTCTTTACGCCGTCAGAATGTGCGATTGTGCTCGTGATCATCGAGTCATATCACTCATACCAGAATGGCTTCTTAAAAGTTACACATATTATCAGAGTTGTAGGGCATCAGCTCAAAAGATCAGCAGTAACAGCAATAATATTTTACTACGGACCTCACACTTCAGAGTCATCATGCATCTTGCAGGCAGACTTTGGTTGGCTCAGGTCTTGACAATGGTTCTGAACAGCCTGATAGATCCACTGCTACAGCCGCACTTAATAACCTACACTAGCAACAGAAATAACATCATCGAGCTTTATTGACCCTAGACAAGTAAGGATAATGATCTGGCTTTGAAAAGATTAACAACGAAGCAATTAAAAAATCATGTCTAGTTGAAATTGTGAGTGCCTGCTGATCATCATCTTAAGCAGATGCAAGCTTGGTGCATTAACTATATGTGGCAACGAATCAAATGGAAATACTTGTGTACCACATTTTACCACGCTCATAATGTACCCGTACAAGCAAACAACCTTTTACTAAGCAAAAGCTACAATGCTCCTAAAATCACACAAAAGAATGAGTTAACAAGAAGAAAGTCTTATTGTGAAGTTCAAACTAGAGCATACTGCTGCACTATTTTGCTTAAGCACTGCATGATCTATGTAGATATGTTGAGAGAAGGTATATATTGGAGGACGGTGTAGTCTGCTAGTTGAAATGATACAAAGATTCCTGCTAAAGCACAGTTCAAGCTCTGTCATAAAGCTGCCTCACGCCTGTCTGTCCGTGTTTTTCAGGGTTCAGGATGTATCATGTTTTTGCCCTATGCACAAGAGTTGAAGTCTGTAAGTTAAATTTAACTTTGTACCAAACTTCATTTTCGAATGCCTTACGTGCACATGGCGAGCTTGCGGATGCCATGTGCAATGCATCGTGCTCAGAAAGGTTGCTGCAATGTCCAGATGATATCTCAAATTGGTAAGGATCATAATGGGTTTCTCCCCTTTGATCCTGTCCTGTAGATGCTGTGATTTTAACGGTACCTTGTCGATTTACGACTCCAGGAGGATGACCCTTGCGGATCTTGAGGGTTGCATATCCTTATTTTGAGTCAAAATCACTTAGTACAAGTGAAAATGCCTCCACAAGCTCTTGATGTGCCGGGAACTGTCAAACTGAGCCTTAGTCCTGGAGAATCTGTGGTAAATCATGTAGTAGCAATATTTAAATCCAAATATTGCTCACTAAGAGAATGATAAAATGCTCAAGATTTCACTTGCTTTCTTGCCTTTCCTGTGCCCTCTGGAATTCAGATCCAGCATTCCTAAAACAATTCATTACCTTCGCATTCAAATACATTAAGTATAGCGGATATTGTTCCATATTGCATGTACACAGCAGTGTTGAGTGTCATTGATGGCAATACACTTTCCCTCATTCCTCGTTAGATTTGCCTATATCCCAGCTCACAAACATTTCAAACTAACATTTGTCTTCTAATACCTCATTGTCATTTTTGAACCCAATCCACAGGCCAAAAGGGTTGCGTCTCTGAAATTGTTACAAGAATATTTCCAGGGTCCTGAAGCGTGAGTGGGACTTCCCAAAACTGATTGCAAAAGTATACATACATACAAGCACATATCGTCTTCTTCTACTAAATCCACAGAATTTTCATGCATATTACTCAAACATCGCTCAATCAGCATCATCATATCTATGGCCCTTCCAATTTATCTGATTATCTTAACCTTGGTGTTTCCGTGCCTGCCTTTTCTTCCCTGCCTTGGTGTTTCCCTGCCGCACCCATGATTATCTAAACCTTGGCGTTTCCCTGCCGCACCCATGATTATCTAAACCTTGGTGTTTCCCTGCCGCACCCATGACCTCAACTTCTACTCACAGTCCCCTCCCTCTGCGTCTCTTACACTCAGAGGTGGAAGGGTCCTCCGTTGGCTTCCCTCCATCCTACCCCAGCTTCTACCTCTTTTGGCAGAGCCGCAGCCAGAGGTCAGGGCAGCAGCAGCACCCTGCCTAGGTGTACTGGGTGCTCAGGCCGCAGTCATCCTGCCCTCTCCTGTTTCCTCTCAAAAAACAGCATCCCATAATGCACCAGCTGTCAACAGACAGCATCAGGCTGCCCCTCATCCCCTCCCTCTCCCTGCGTTGTATGGCAGAAGTCAGAGGCAGGTTGAGGTTCTCCAACCTCCACGAGGTGGACGCCACAACCTGCAGCAACAGCAGGTCAGGAAGGGACCTGGGGCTACCCAGTCATCCTCAACTCCCTACCCGCCAACATCCAAGGATGTGGCTCTAAAACCTGTACCTGCATCTGACCCACCCAATGCCTTTTTTAACTGGTGCCTTGAGGCACTGTCCAGGGATGCAGGGCCTGGTGTGAAAACAGGCACAGCCTTGTCTGCAGGCGTCAAGGTCAGTGTGAACATCTGTAGGGGAGCACTTCGTAGATGTCTTAAGGTGCATTTTGGTCAAATGCTGCAGTCAGTACAAACACCATTTTGGTCAAATGCTGCAGTCAGTACAAACACCATTTTGGTCAAATGCTGCAGTCAGTACAAACACCAGTTTGGTCAGGATTCACTCCTACCCTTCTTTCCGGAGAGTAGCACACCCTCTCAACAATTTGCCATCCGCTCCGTTGCCTCCAAACTGTGTTCAGTTGGAAAGCTGGGGTCTCAGCAAATTGTTGAGAGGGTGTGCTACTCTCCTGAAAGAAGGATAGGAGTGAATCCTGTAGTTCTTTCAACCTTGCCCACAAGGGAGATAGATCTGCGATGTTTGCTTCCCTCAGTGTCTTGAAAAACAGGTCCTTGCAAAGTATCATAGACCTGTCATAAATCTGCCAGATCATTAAGATTATATCAATATGATGTCTCTGTTCTCCTAGCGCAAAAGGGTGTGTCTGTTCTCGTGTTGCACAGAAGGGTGTGTCTGTTCTCGTGTTGCGCAATAGGATGTCTCTGTTCTCGTGTTGCTCAAAAGGATGTCTCTGTTCTTGTGTTGCGCAAAAGGGTGTGTCTGTTCTTGTGTTGCTCGTTTTCAGGAGACACTTCTGTCCTCATTGAAGCTGTGTTTGGAGCGATTGCCTAGGTTGCTGCTTGCAAAACATGCTGCCAGAATCATGGATGTCTGTATGGTGAGTCAAAGATGGTGCATTATGCCTGCCTGATAGCTACTGGGCCATCTACAGCAGGCCAGAGATGAAAAGTACAGTGACCTGTTTCTTTTACAATGTTCCTCATTCTTTATTCAGGAACACGATGGACAATCATCACTACCAATGTTTTTGGCTGTTTTTATGACCGTTAGGTCTGAAGTCAAGATGTGTTCTCTAAGCTTCTCATATGCTCTACACCTCAAACCTGACTTCATCCTTTTCACAGGCTGTCCTTGAGGCTGAAACCACAGGCTTATCTCTAGTGCGTCCCTTGCTGAGTGTGATGAACCTGGCAAGCCCTGCCCTGGATGAGCCTCCTGGCAGTGCATCTACTATACCCCATTCAGCCTCTCTGCCTTCTCCTGGCATTCACCCTGTGCCAAGTACTGGATCCTCTCAACAATGGGGAAGTCGCTTTACTGATCTGATGGACATTCTATTGGGCTGGTGGCTAGATCCTGCCTTCACTACAGATCACAGGTTAGTGTTAAGTTGGTTGATGTGCACAATGCTTGGTCTGATTTCAGTTGCAGGTTAGTGTTAAGTTGGTTGATGTGCACAATGCTTGGTCTGATTTCAGTTGCAGGTTTGCATATGCTGATAACCTTTCAGGCTTCTTATTGTCACTGAAGGGAACTTAGTTCGGAGTTAACGTAAGTCATTTGAATGTGAAGACTGCTGGTTGGACTGAGCCCTGCTTCCAGAATCTTATTTAGAAATCAATGGAGATGCCCCATAATGAGTGTCCTGATGTACTCCAAACTGTACATATCATGTGCATCCCTCCATAATGAGTGTCCTGATGTACTCCAAACTGTACATATCATGTGCATCCTTCCATAATGTGCCATGTGCAGAGAAGAGGTCTCACAGTTGGTGGTTTCCCTAGGGGAGCGCTGGTCTACACATCTAGGGTTTGCGAACGACATTGCCCGCAACCTGGTGGATGACCTTGAAGCACTGTCTGCATCCAAAACCGCCTCCGCTCCGCCTGCTGTCGCGGCGGCAGGAGAAGTGAGATCAGACTCTGCTGCCTCCTTCAAGCTGCTCTCAGGTGCACTTGCTGCCTTCATAGCTCCTGCAGCTTCCACCACCCCGCAGTCTTCCCTGCAGCTGCTCCAGCTCCTCCCGAGACTGCTGAAGGCCCTCCTTTCAGGTCTCTCCCCACCCTGCAGTACAAGGCCTGCAGATGTCCTATCCACTGCTGCTGCTGCTGGCAGCTGCCTCGGCATCTTTGTGTCTGCTTTGATCTGTGGCTGCTGTGGAGTACCTCAAGGCGACAGATCCTTGTCACATTCTCCTCCAGCCTCTGCTTCAATGCCTGTGGACTCCACCATCAGATCCTACATCTTGTCCATCAATGGTGCAGGTGCGCTAGTGTGAGACCAAGCAGACAGTTGGCGCTCAGCGTTTGAACCTCATATTCATTGAAATGTAAATGCTGCCTGTGGCCGAAGAATGTCGACCCTTAAATCACTCCCATGAAGTCCTAGTGCACCTGATAAATAAGGTGTCTTAGAGCCCATCTCTGAATCGTAGGCGGTGCCCCGTTACGCTCCTTGAGCATTGAGAGTGATGAATGTGGCAAATAGCAACTCATTCAGTTTTCGCTGTGCATGATTATTGACTAAAAGGTATTTAACATACCACCATGGAAATATTCTCTGTATCCTGGCCCCCCTTACTGCGTAGAATGCGAGAGCATGGAGGACGCATCCTTCTGGGCTGTAAACCTGACACTGAAGGAGATGCTACTGCCTGCTCTGAGCTTGCCGTCTGGGCATCTCCTCCTGGCTCCAGTGCTGTCCTCAATGACGGCCATGCTGCGCTGTTTATGCAGGGTCAATCCGCAACGGGTGTCAGAGGAGCTGCTGGCTATGAAACCGCCCAACGCCTCAATGCTGACACCCAGGGTGTCAAGTCCTCTGACTTTGCTACCTGTGGCTGCAGTGGCCTCTTTCACAGCTCAGAACTCAACAACTGAAACGCCATGCGATGCAACCGAGGTGGTTGAACATCATCAGCAGGTGGCTGACCAGCAAGAGGAATCCAAACCAACCAGTGCTGCAACACCACTCCTAATTAGGGACTCAGGACAAAGCTCTGGGGGCCATCAGTGGGGTGTGCTGCCCAGCCACTTCTGGGCCATGCGATCATCCTCCAGCATGCTGACTCAGCGTGCCATGTCGGCATTCCTGTCTGAGTGCCTGCTCCTCCCTGCTCCCATCTCGGCTCCCCTGCTCTCAGCAATGATACATGACATCAGGCTGTTTCAGAAAAGCAACAGAAAGCAACCACTCCCAGATGGTCCTTCCAGACCCTTGCAACAGTCCAGCCAGTCCATAACAAGTGCTTCAAAGGCATCGGTACTGGGAGAAGTAACGGCTCACACCCCCAGTGGCACCAACGTGTTGATGAAGTCAACAGAGACAGCATTGACCAGCGGCTCTTTCTTGACTCCGTTTGTGATGACAAGTGATGCCGCTGTAGGTCTGCTGCCACTCACAATCACAGGGGGTGGAGGAAGCAACCTGACCTCGCAGTATGTGAAGGGTGGCAGCTCAACTCTGGAGCCACCTTCTGGGGGCATGAGCTTGACGGGAGCCCCGGCATCTGCAGCCATGTATGTGTCTGATGCAGCCTGTCAGGATGAGGGCATGCCTGGAGTGGCTGATGCAGCCTGTCAGGATGAGGGCATGTCTGGAGTGGCTGCTGAGTTAGCTGGACTAGCTCTGTCAGACGGTAAGCAGGAGGAAGCTGTGTCTCTCAGCATGTCTCAGCTGCTGCCATCTGGTATGTCAAGAGCTGCTACACAGCCTGCTGGTTCCTTTGAGCTGACTGACTATGAAACGCCAGTGGACAGCCTGGTCTCTCAGCAGGCAGTACAGATTGACCAGAGCAGAGATCATGAGGCTGCAGGTCTGCAGGCATCACCCTCTTTGTCATTAAACCCTAAACCCTCTTTGTCATTACCGCCGGCAGTCAACTCCTTGCAAGTAAGGACACAGGAATCTCAGGGACGGCTCACCACTGAAATTATGCAGTCCACCAATAAGGATGCCTCCAATCTTATCCAGGGTTCTGACGGGGGACACCCTGAGACCTTGGTTTCTAGACCAGGCCATGCTGCTGCTGCTGCTGCTGCTGCTGCAACCTCTACATCTTCACTTGTATTAGAAAGTGTGATTCCAGAGGCTGCATTGGTGGAAGTGGACACTCCTTCAGTGACGAAGACAGCACTAGATGAGATGCCTGCCACCTCTTGCAATGTACAGATCCTTACTTTCAATACCAGCACTCTCCTGCTAGCTTTGATAACTTGGTCAAAACGAGCAGCACATGTTTCTAGAAACGGGCCTGCCAGCCTCAGCACTGCTTTCTCTGACAGGGCCCTTCTCCTTCAGCTACAGGATGCTGCTCTGGATACCTTCATGACTGCTGTAAGCAGAGACTTTGCACCTACTTATGATGGTGGTAAAGCTGGGCATGATAGCCAGGTGACACGACAGATCCATGCTGTAGCAATGTCTCTTTTCAATCTTTGGGTCCAATCCACGCTACAGCTCCTGAGCTGCCCAGTGAGCAGCCACCCGACATGTGTAGGAGACGCAAGTGGAGATGCTGAGTTGGCGTTGCATCATGTAGCTGTGCAGGCAGTACATGTCTTAAAGGAAATCGTGGACAGTAGAAGGGTGAGGATGCTGTGTGCCGGGTTACTGCATTTGGCTGCTGGGCAAGCTCTGCAAAACATCTTGGAAGCCCTCTTGCGATGCAGGGACCTTCATCACACTCATCCTTCCAATGGTGAGATCAGCGGTACAGGACGGGTGGTTGAGGTGGTTGAGGGCGATGATAAGGTTCAGCAGTCGGCAGGTCATCAACATCTTTCCTTGGTTCCCTACCCGGCGATCCTGGTCATGATGGGAATCATCAAGACGCTGTCGAAGGACCCTCTGCCTGAGGTGCGCAAGTCTGCACTGGTGCCGGCCCTGACCCTCAGCCTCAGCTACATCCCCTCCTCGCTGCAGCTGAGACTTCAGCTACTGTCTGCCCTGGTCACAACTGCTCTCGAAGGGATGGCAGACATGGACTCATCTGTTTCTTCAGCCTCTGCCGGACTTCTTGTCTCTCTATCAGGAGCTGCTCTGTCAGCCTCTCTGCAATCCAGTGCACCTGTTACAACTAGCTCCTGGCACCCTGAGCTGGCAGGAATTGCAGCTTCTTCTCAGCTTCTCTTGCTGCCTGAGTGGCACCATCACCTTGGCGCCGCTGATGTACTGTTCCGTCCTGAGCAGCTTCTCAAGCTGTTTGACCTCTTGGTGCCGGACTCGGCAGTTCTGGGTGGGGTCCTCTTGAAGCGGAAGCAGCAACAGGTCTTGGAAGATGGTACTGACTCAGCCATGGCGGGCACCGTGGACAGTACTTCCACACTTTCCACACTGCGCTCTGATGCTGAGGCATTTCTGAGACTGCTCTCCTCACTACAGCCTAGGTTATCTCTCACGCAAATAGCTGTTCCTCCTTCAAACCCTGCCACCCACTCCCAAACCCTAGGAGGTCGTGCTCATCAGGCAAGCATTTCAGGTCATCAGAATAAGGTGGTGAGCACCATGCAGCATACACACAGGCAACTCCGTGCCCTGGGAACTGTATCCAGGCATGAAGTAGCCTGGCAGCTGATCCAAACAGCTGCCAGGAGCTGTGTGACCTCTAGGATGATCACTCATGCAGGTGGTCCATATCAGACATTTGCTGCCTTAGAGCGGATGCTCCGTGTCTCACTCGCCAGGATGACTCAGCAAGCTGCTGCTTCTGGGCCTTCTTCTGCAGCCAGCAGGGATCATGGTCTTGCTGCTGGTGTACCTCAGTCCAGGGAGGCTGTACTGCTGGTCCTTGAGCTGATGGGAGCCCTAGAGCGTGCCATACACCACGCTGGGGAAGGGGGTAGGAACTCGCCCCCGTTTCAACAACCATTGCTTGCTTTCTTTGCTGCGAATGAGAGGGTCTGTGCAGACTGGCTTACAAAGACCATGCGACCCCTCCTACTTCAGGTAGCCATGCATCACTTTCATGCGACCACTCCTACTTCAGGTAGCCATGCATCACTTTCATGCGACCACTCTTACTTCAGGTAGCCATGCATCACTTTCATTTTATCAGGCTTCATATTTAACGCATGTTACAACAATTGCTGTATCTTACATTGCATCTAACATAAATGGGACCTCACAGGTTTCATGTACTGCCCAAGCACACTATCATGCTGTACATCATGGATGCTTGCGGCTTGCTGACTTAAGGGGGCGTCTAAAGGTCCTGCAGGCTACCAGGCAGCAGGCCTTGGCAGCACTGACTGCCTCTACTTCTACCACTGCTGCTACTACATCAGCTAAGGTGGCCAGCGCTGCAAGTGGTGTTGGTGCCACAGCTGCCGCAGGTGGAGCAGGTGCAGGAAAGGCTGCCCACACTTCCCAACCACAGAAATCTGGACCTGGATCCGCCGCCTCTGTTGAGAAGAAGCGTGGTGGCACCGTAGCAGCAGCACCAGCAGCGGTAGTCCCCACAGTACTTCAGCTTAAGAAGAACAAGGGAATGGCCTCAGTACCTGGTCAGTCCTCTGTGCTTCAAGGGCATGTACCTCCAGGTCCTAGCACTGCTCATGCTGCCACAACCTCTGGGCCTGCCCAGGCTCTGCAATCAGCGAATGATAGTTTGTCTCATATGGCAGTTGAGGTGTTTAAGGTGCTTCAACAGGTTAGTGCCTCCATGCTTGCGTTACAAGATGGAGAAGGACTGCTCGGGCTGCACACTTGGAGCTGTAGGGCTTTTGAGCCGCTGCTGCTGCTGCTGAAGCAGCAGCATTCCCTGGCCATGAAGCAGCTACAGAAGCAGCAGGCACATCTCCCAAGTGGGGCTGAGTCAAAGGAGGAGTTGGGCCTGAGCTGGCCTAATGCTGATGGCATAGATGGGGAGGAGGATACTGACTTGCCCTTTGGGGATGCACCAAGGCTTGCATCAAGGGGTAAAAAGCAGCATGGTACATCCACAGCAGCAGCTTCTCCTGCTGTGGCTACTTCCCCAGGCAGAGCTCCTCCTGGTTCTACTGAAGTACCTACTCGTCATTGTTATGAAGGGTACTTGCCATGGCTGCATGCTCTGGCCCTCCAAGCTCAGGGCAGGTGTGTGGTGTGCATTGTCTCAAATTGATAACACGGTGCTGTGCTGCAAACTTTGCTGCTGATTAGTTGGAGGATGTAATCTGCTGTTACCTGCCATTGCAGCATCAAAAGAGCTGGACTAGCCATACCTCTTATTCTTATTCAGAAGGCATCTTGTTGCATCTTTGCCTTGCAGGTATGAACATGCTGCCAAGGAGTTTTCATCCTTTCTTAGTCAAGAGCCCTGGTTTCCTTCAACTACCAGCAAGAGTAGTAATGCTGCGAGCGGTGCTGCTTCTGCCCAGGAATCATTTTCTAATTCCACCCACATGGAGGATGTTCTCTCCAGCCACATGGAGGTACGCCTGTTTGTAGCAGAGCGACTAGCTGAGTGCTATGCCTCTGTAGCTGACTGGTCTGGATTGCACAAATCCGCATCAGAGCACCAAGGCATGGCAGCCAAGGACACTAACTACGCTACGTGGTGGGCAGAAGTCAGTCAGAAGATGCAGTCACACTTTGCAACTGCCAGCTATGATGTAGCGCCAGGGCCATCGGCTGTAGATGTGACTGTGAGTAGTCAATGCCTGGAAATGTGTTTAATAAAGTTGGACAAGACCAAAGATGGAGTGCACTATTGTGGGCACTTTTGAATACGACCTATACAGTACGCCGTTGCTCTGATTCTTGCGAGACATGACTTGAACATGACCACACATTTCTCATACATCATTTGCGTAGGCCTTCAAGCTAGATGCACCTCACAACAGCCTTCTAGCATCAATCCAAGCAGCTCACCAAGTGCTGCTGGTGTCAACAGACAACAGCAGCAACCAGCAGCAGGTTGATAGCAGCAGGGTAGCTGCTACCCAGCAGGCTGTTGCTGCTGCTACTGCCAGCCTTGAGGGAGCTTGGAGAGTACTATCAGAGGATATTGAAACAGCGGGGCTGATGGAGGGCTTACCACAAGTAAGGCAACATCTTATTCTTGTGACCAACCTCAATCAACTCGCATCTCGTCTGAACACATGGCTGGAGCTGCAGCAGAGGACTGGGAGCCAGAAAGGACTTGCTCCTTGGCAGCAGGGCCTGTCGTTCATGCAGCAATTAACAAAGCAGCAAAATGCTGTGACATCCTTGCGGATGCCTGCTGCTCTTTCCGGATGGCCCTGGTGCAGTCACCATGCAGGACCTGTACTGCCTTCAGGAGGTCCTCCAAAGGGCCTGTCTCTAGGAACTCTTCTGCTGCCCGCATCAGCTTCTGCAGCAATGTCTGAGGCTGGTGCAGCAGTAGCAGCAGATGTGTCCACACTTCTTCAGCTACATCGCGTGGCTAGAGTGTGTGATGCCTTGGACAGAAGAGAATGGTCTGATCATGATGCTGTCACTTATGGCCCCTGCTACCCACATGCCTCTAAGGCTCTCCTCCTTCAGACTGTCCATTCAGCTCGTACTTCCTCAAACTTCGCCCTCTGCGCCCGTATGCTGCCTAATGTGCTCTCCTCCTTCTGCAGCACTAGCAGCAGTGGACAGAAATCCTCAGGAAGCCAAGTGCCTGTTGACATGCCCTCCTCCCAGGCTGCATCTGCTGCCATGGTTGAATGCTTGGTTTCTGTGCTTCAGATCGAGGCTCACGGTGCACCTTCCTTACTAAAATCGGTGTCTCGCATGCTGACTGCTCTGAGACCATTCATAATGGAGGAGACGGCCCTACAGTCACTCCTCTCAGTCAAGATTTCAACAATAGAGGATACCACCATGACGTGGGATCTAGCTCATGCATTCTTAGCTTCCAGCTCCTGGCTGTCACGCTCACCGGCTGCGGTGACTTCTGGTGCAAGTGTGGCAGCAGGTGTGAACTGGGCAGTTGTCCTGAAGAATCTGCACTCAGCTTCAGAGACGCAGCAGCATGTGATGCAGCAAGACTGCAGTGATGCAACAGCTGCTGTTGCAGCACTGGCTATCAAGTCATGCCCTGCATCCATCCTCCTGGGGCACCCTGCTGAGTCAGCATGCACCCTACTTGCCCTCACTCTGTGCCCTGACCTCTCAGCAGCATGGCTACAATGGGGCAACCTGCTGTATGCTTGGACCAAGGAGCAGAGACAGGCTTCCAAGGCACAGGCTGCAGCTGTGGGGAAGCTGGGTGGTGCCCTCACACTGACTCCTAGTGAGGTCTCCTCTGAAGGCATGGATGGTTACGGAGCTGTTGTACAAGCGCTGAGTCAGTACCTGAGGTTGACGGCAGGTTCTGTGAGGAGGGTTGAGGATTGCAGTGTTGGACAAAAAGAGCAGCACCTGCCTTTGCTGTTGCGCTTACTGAAAGTGAGTCATGTTTCCTGGATATTGCTTTTGAGCTGAGGGTGTTTCTTGCCTTTATGTTGTTTGTGATGAGGATCAACATACAGGAAAACTGATAACTTGTGACCCATTAAGCAGCTCTCCCTCTAATTTTGTGTGAGGGCCTTGCTAAGCAGTTGGCATTCTCTCTTTCTTTTGATGCAATCTCGAGTCTCTCTTTGAAGATGCCATGGAAACAAAACAAAGTTCATTCAAATTAAATGTGCTTTGATGTTGTTGTTCATCTGCAGTACTGTATGCAGTACTACATGCCATTCCCCTTGCTGCAATTCAGATCATCGTGCGCCATGGTCCCTCACTAGAGACTAGCCTGTCAGAATCTCTGTCCTCTTTCCCTGCCACTGTTTGGCAGCCTGCTGCGCCTCAGCTACTCGCTCAGCTACCTTCGTCAACCACTCCAGAGGCAGCACGCCGCCTACTGTTGTCGAGGCTCAGTGCTCTTGCTGCTGATTCCCCTCTGTCTTTGTTGTATCCATGTGTGGTGGAGGCCAGGATTGCTGAGTCAGCTGAAAAAGAAATGACTCAGGAGCTGAGGGTAATATTCTCTTTAGCCCTCAAGTTGTATATGTTAAGAGCTCAGGCCTACTTCAGGAACATCAGCAATAAAGCAGAGGCGCTGATTTGGCTTCAGTATAGATTGGCTACTGTCACGCAAATACTAGCTGTAGATCTCAAGGTATTGGGATTTGAAGCAGGAGTAAATGATGTGGTGACTGTTGATTGCCCCCCCAGGTGTTGATCCATCAGCTGGAGTCCTCGCAGCCTCGCATGGTCTCGGAGCTCAGGGTGTTCATGTCTGAAGCTCAGAGGGTGACAGTGACGTGGGAGGAGAGGTGGCATGCTCTGCTAGGGGAGCTGCAAGCTGATGTTGGAAGGAGGTGGGTGGAGCTTGTGGTTCTGTAACTAGAGAGGTGGGTGGAGCTTGTGGTTCTGTAACTAGGGAGGTGGGTAGAGCTTGTGGTTCTGTAACTCAGTCATCGCAGGAATGGTTTGACGTGTGAAGATGTGTGCTAGAATACGCTGCTGATTCGACTTAAGTACGAATCAGCTTCAGTTACGTGTGTATCGGTTTCAGGTTTTTGTTATGCAATAGGTCAGGATGATCCTGAAGCATAAAATACAGCATGTCATAATGTCCTTGTTGTAGGTTTGTGACTCTTCAAGCAGAAGCAACGCGGTTGGCTGATAAGGCAGCCTTGATTGGTGCGGAACAGAGGAACTCCTTGCTTGTGGAGCGGTACAAGGCTTTGATGTCACCCATAATGCTACTTCTGGAACGCAATTTGAAAAGGTAGACTGACCACTAAAGGTACATTGAGAGACTCTGAAGTCAGCAGTCATCAGAGTTCCGCTCCCCTCTGTTGTTTGACATTTCAAATCTAACCAACATTGCTACCCCCTCGTGGCATTCATGGTGGAGGGCTCCATATTGTGTTATTTCTCTTCCTTGCGCAGCAATGCCGCAGCTGAGCCGGAGACTCCCTATGAACGATGGTTTCTCCGGCAGGTTCTGCCCCGCCTGCGGTCGGCAATGACCATCTTCAAGAAACCGCCCTCTTTCCAGAGTATGGATGGTAGTGTGGATCTGTCCAGCTTACAGGTATAGGAAAGTGAAGTCAACTTGTCTGTAACATCCGTTGTGCGCAACTAGTTAGACTTGTAACCGAACAGCAGGGCCCTGCAGACACAGCTTCATCTGCGTAATGAACTGATGACTAAGCAATGCATAATTGTATGCTTGCTTCTAGGCCAGCTGGCAGCCTGTAAAGGCTGTGTTGCAACTATTATCCCGGGCTATGCAGCAACCTCTCCAGGACCTGAGACAGTTGTCACCCAGCTTAGCTAACCTCAAGAATAGCATGGTGACTAGATTAATACTCGGCATTGCATTTTAGCATTCTGGTTACAGACAGCATGGTATTATGAGCTACTCTTCTTTCTTTCTTGAATGCTGCTTTTAGCTTAGGTTTCAAAAATTTACACGTATGTGATGTGTAGTTGTACCAATTTTTGGGATGGCTCAGCTCTTTGTGAGAAAATAAATGCTGAGCTCTTAATCATCATACCTTCCTCCCTATGCTGAGCTCTTAATCATCATACCTTCCTTCCTATGCTGAGCTCTTAATCATCATACCTTCCTCCCTATGTATGGTCATCAGGCTAACATGTGAAAGCTTCTTCGCAGATCCCTCTTCCTGGGCATGAAACCCTCATTTCTACTTCAAGTGACACAGCACATTCTGGGGAAGGACTCTTCCTCTCTTCAGTAGCACCCCTCATGACAGTGTTACCCACAAAGACACGTCCCAAAAAACTGGACATGCTAGGGAGCAATGGTCATGCATACGTATACTTGCTGAAGGGTCGGGATGACCTGAGAGCTGACGAGAAGCTAATGCAGGTGCTAAATGCTGTAATTATAGCCTTATCTTTGCATGCACTGTGGGAGCAAGCAAATGACTATACCCTTGGCTTTTCAAGAGTTGCAGGAATCTGCCGACTTGCTTTGAGATCTTTCCTGCTCAGTTAAATGCAGGTTTGAACTTCACAAGTTTCTGAATGGAAGTCCAAGCGTACACTAGCCAACACTAACCAAACTTGTTCCCTGTGCTCTCGTTTGCAGGTCATGAGGTCTGTAAATGCCCTTCTCCGGTCAGACCCTACATCAGCAAAGCTAGGGCTATCAGTCAGACACTACAGTGTCACACCTCTTGGAGAGCGCACTGGGCTGATTCAGTGGGTACGCGGTACATTCTCACTCTTCTCACTCTTCAGGCAGTGGCAGGCTGATGCGCAAGCCAGGCAGGAAGCCATAGCAGCTGCCAGAAAGCATGCAGAAGCTACAGCTGCTGCAATGGCTGCCACGTCTGCTGCACCTGGCAGCAGCAGCAGCGGCAGTGCTGTCTCTTCTGGTGCCAGGATTACTTCCTCCATCACAGTATTTCCTCCTCTGCCCCAGCTTCCTGTCATGGCACTGTCATCACGGCCTGCTGATCTATTTTATGCTCGCCTGGTCCCAGCACTAGCAGAGGCTGGTGTGAGTGGTGGGCTCACGACTCCTAGAAAAGAGTGGCCGCTAGATGTGTTGAAAAAGGTGTTGCTTCAGGTACAGTCAACACAACTGCCAGTTGCCTCTGACTCTGGACTCATTTGTGAATGACTAATGAGTGATTTTAGGAAAGCTTAACCCTAAACCCTTACAAACCACCACCAAGCAACGTACAAACCATTTTCTCTTGATTGTGATCGTTCTCATCGGCGTATCCTGGTACCTAATTGCACCCAAATCATTTTGTCTAAATCCAGTGCCCTCATCTGATTTTATATATTTTAACATCCTTTGTGTGCTCCTATGCCAGCTTGTCTCTGAGGCCCCGAAGGACATTCTGTCCAATGAGCTGTGGTGCGGCAGTGGAAGTGCAGCTGCCCACTGGCACAGAAAGAGGAAGTTTGGGGTATCCCTGGCGGCAACCAGTGTGGTAGGGTACCTGCTGGGCATCGGGGACAGACATATGGATAACATTCTGTTAGATCAGGTACTGTACATCGGGGACAGACATATGGATAACATTCTGTTAGATCAGGTACTGCACATCGATGAGCTTGCACAATCTTGTACTAGAACATCAGATTCTGCACAGGGCTAATGCATGGATACCGTAGTTTTGTCAGATATCAACCATGGAAGCTGCCATGGAAGCTGGCACTTTGATATAAGATGCATGGAGGCGACTTTCTATGACCACTTGAATGATGGATGCCACCTTGCTGGCATGATGTACATCATCTGCAGGAATCTGCTGAGCTGGTTCACATTGAATACAATGTTATGCTGGCATGATGTACATCATGTGCAGGAATCTGCTGAGCTGGTTCACATTGACTACAACGTTATGCTGGCATGATGTACATCGTCTGCAGGAATCTGCTGAGCTGGTTCACATTGACTACAATGTTTGCTTTGAGAAGGGAGCCAAACTAAGGATTCCAGAGGTGGTGCCATTCAGGTGACCACAAATGTTATTTTACACTGATATGGAGAAGCCCCTCTTGTTGTTACACATTTCATTTGTACTTCCTCTATCACCAAAAATGCTGATTCGGCCTCAGTTACGTGTGTATCGGCCTTAGTTACGTGTGTATCGGCCTCAGTTGCGTGTGTATCGGCCTCAAGTAAATCAAACATATTGAAGAATGAAGCATATGACTCACAAAATAGTGACTAGAAATATGATTCAGTCAGATAGATTATACTGGGAAAGCCCTATCTAGGACACCTTCATATTTTGCATATCAGGCTAACTCAAGTTCTGGCAGTTGCCTTGGGACCCGTTGGACCTGAAGGACTGTTCCGGACCTGCCTGGAAACAGGGCTGACGGCCCTGCGCACCCGCAGAGAGGGTCTGGCGGCTTTGCTGGATGCTGTGTTGGGAGATCCAGGGGTTGAGTGGTCTGCAGAGAGGGAGGATGCAGCGGCAAGGTAACAAGCAATCAGGGAGATTGCCATTTGAGATTCATAGCACACTCATTCCAGTAGTATACGTGATTCAGTTTATGGCTTAGCTGAAGGCTCCTCTACTCCTCAACTGTCAGGCAGGACTTGGAGCTAGCAGTGTCACTACAGCTGTTTGCATCAAGAATGGAGGAGCTGAGAGACCAGCTTCAAATACAGGCAGGTGTCGCTGCAGTTAACCTAACCCTTTACCCTAAACCTTAAGTAACTAACCTTTTGAGTGAGGGGATGTCTGTTCTGGCAAGCCAGAAGACAAGATATTAGGAGGATAAGGTTTTTATATTTGCTGGCAGGGACCCAGTTGATGTCATATAAGAGTGACTGCCTCTTTGCTGACCTGGCTTCACTGTTGAGACACTCTGCTGATGATATTCTGGTCAATGATTTGGTTTCACAGGTCTCGGAGCTCCTTCCTGCCCTGGATGGGCCAGGAGGTGCTCTGTGTGGATACATCCAGGCTCATGCCTTCCTAGCAGCAGGCAAGCAGGCAGCAGATGAGGCACGGGAGAAGGCTGCTGAGGCGCAGGTAAGAGTAATTCAAAGAGAAGCAGGAAAAGGATGTGTGAGGGGTCTGTAAAAGATTTAGGGCATAGGGTTAAGCAGCATTGTTCAGGCGGCTACCTCACAAGGTGTGGAAGCGAAGGAATGGATCACTTGATCAGTTGACAAGTGGAAGTCATATTTATATGAGCAGTTACTTGTACCTCAAGCTCTGAATTTCCTTTACCTGTCATGTAAGTAAATCAGCACTTTTCTTTCTTTTCTTACTCGTGGTCAAGCTTTCTTCCTCCCTAGGCGACCTTAGAGGCTACTGCTGCAGAAGAAGCTGCAGCTGGTGCAGCCGCACAAGCAGCATCATCTTCACTGTTGCCCTTGTTGGAGGAGATGGCTAGGTTACGCACTGCTGCTGAGGGTGCGCTTCAAGAATGCATGCACTGGACACAGCAACACTTCCACACCTTGGCTATGCTCAGGTATTGAAAAAGAGAGGTGTGTACTGTCTGTTACTCCCTTCATTGAACAAGATCAATTTTATTAGAGGTTATTTCTTCATACTTCAAGCTCTCTTTGATTCTTTGTTGAAACAGAGTGAGCAATTTTACCAGAGACATCATAAGATGTGCAGGCCTCATATCACTGGAGCAGCTCCTTGACTTGATAGTTTGAAATGCTTGCGGAACAGGGATGGTGGCCTGGATGAACAGCTGAGTGGAATGTGGAAGTTCGCCCAGTCTGACACCCCGCTGCTGCTGCTTTCCCTGGAGGGTGCCCCTCATGTCTCAGCACACCAGCATCTGCTGCCCCAAGCAGGGATGGTTTCGGAAGCTCTTGGCCCTGCAGCTCAGCCTCCATTTGTTTCTGCTGAACTCCTGCAGGCCTGCCATGTACTTGATGAGCAGGTGACAGAGCTGGCAGTACAGCGGGACACATTGACCTCGGATGCTGCTGCTGCTCTCAGCACCTACTCGCAGATGCTGCGTCAGCTGCTTCCTGGTACTTATCCCTCTGGGGCCTGCCATCATGGTTGGGGGCAGTGTCTGTCTGGCATCATGGGCGCTTCAGGACCTCAGGCGGCTGCAGCATTGCAAGAAGCAGCCCTAGCTGCTCCTGATCAGCCAAACCTTGAGGAGGTAGCATCTGTTTGGAAAGGTCTCAGCCTTGGATACCAATGGTCAGAGTCAGTGACTACGATTGCTACAGGAAGGTCTCTTGATGAAGGAGATAATGGTACAGCTGACTTGGTGCATGACAGGCAGCATCTCAAGTCTGTACTGCAGACTGTCATGCAGCAATGGATCGGTAAATCCAGCTTTCTAGCGGAAGGCTCTGCTCAAGTCATCCTTCAGGACGATCCACATGAAAGCCTCGAGTTAGACACTGTGCGTTGCTTGAAGGCAACTGTAACAGCAGGAGAAGGTGCAGAGAACACAGAAGAAGGTACAAGACCTGTGAATCTTGTACAGCAGGGGGGTTCTTGTAAAGCAATGGCGCTGAAATCTTTTTATCAGCAGCTGCTGCAGGCGATGATGAGAGAAGCTGAAAGCCTTCATTGCCAGAGCACCAACAGGCCATGGGGGCATGACGTGGAGCATGTTACTGAAATATTCAAAGCAGCCAACAGGCATCTTCCTGGAGGGGTTGCGGCTGTCCCTCTTTCTTCAGCTACTCCTCTGCTACCTAGTAATGTACAGCAAAAAGACGCAGGCACTCTCTTGAGCGCACCTGATTCAGCTTTGGACTCAGGCCGTTATCCAGTGCGTGGTCTCATGGGTTTGACAGCAGGCATCAAGAAGCTGCTTGAGATGGCTTTAGCTTCAGGATTCCTAACCGATAATTCGGTTCATGAAGCTGTGGGTATGTCCTCATCACGTGAGGGGTCTGTGACGGCTGTGTCCTCTCCACACCTTCACACACTGGATCAATGCTTCATGGTGTTTACAGCTGCAGAGGCTGTTGTGGAGACTTGGGGGCAGGGCTACCTTGCAGACCTGGCTGGTTTCGTAGCCGCTGAGTTTGGCAAGGCTCCTGTTTCAAGTGACCCAAGTGTTTTTCATCCAGCTGCAACTCAGGATGCACATAATGAGGCATTTGACAACCAATTGGCTCCCATGAAGAAAACATCGTCTCAAAATAACCATAGTCACAGTACTACTCCTGCTGCTGCTGCTGCTGCTGATTCTGAACACAGTCAGCTTTCAGCAGCAGTTGGAACTGGCGGGTCATCAGATCAACGGTTGTCACTGGTGGTTGGGCGGTGCATGAAGTTTGTTGATAGTGCTTGCAAGCGGATCTCAGAGCTGCTGGAAGCTGCCTGGGCGCATCAGAAGGAGCTTGAAGAACATGCAGACCTGTTAGTGGGGTTTGTGGAAAGGAAACAGGTATGGATGACCCCTCAGCAGCTACACCGTGATCAGCTTTGATATCTTAACCTACACTGTGATCAGCTTTGTTATCTTCAGCTACACTGTGATCAGCTTTGATATCTTCAGCTACACTGTGATCAGCTTTGTTATCTTAACCTACACTGTGATCAGCTTTGATATCTTCAGCTACACTGTGATCAGCTTTGATATCTTCAGCTACACTGTGATCAGCTTTGTTATCTTCAGCTACACTGTGATCAGCTTTGATATCTTCAGCTACACTGTGATCAGCTTTGATATCTTCAGCTACACTGTGATCAGCTTTGTTATCTTCAGCTACACTGTGATCAGCTTTGTTATCTTCAGCTACACTGTGATCAGCTTTGATATCTTAACCTACACTGTGATCAGCTTTGTTATCTTCTGCTTCTACCTGAGCTGGCTTACGTTTATTGTCGAGCATGTCGTGCAATGTCATTCTTGTTTCAAATATATTTCACAGCTGAAGTTAATGTTGGTTAGGATCTGTTGCACAAGCTCTCCAAGCTGGGCTACTCTGTGGCACATGTTGACATATTACTTATGGAGTGCTCTGGGCTCCAAGCAGGAGAGGAGGAGATACATCATCAGTTGGCTGTACAATATCAGGTAGCCCCTGTAGTACAGTATCTGTATTATCAGGTAGCCCTTGCAGTACAATATCTACATTATCAGGTAGCCCTTGCAGTACAATACCTACATTATCAGGTAGCCCTTGCAGTACAATATCTACATTATCAGGTAGCCCTTGCAGTACAATACCTACATTATCAGGTAGCCCTTGCAGTACAATATCTACATTATTATCAGGTAGCCCTTGCAGTACAATACCTACATTATTATCAGGTAGCCCTTGTAGTACAGTATCTGTATTATCAGGTAGCACTTAAAGTACAGTATCTACATTATCAGGTAGCACTTGCAGTACAGTATTAGGTGATCCTGATTGCTTGCATGCAATAGCTCTGAGCCATAGCCCAATGTGCAACATAAAGGCTGAGGCATTGAGGCTTAAGTGTTGTTAGCTGTGTCATGTACCCTCAACTGAACACGATGGCTGAGGCATTGGAGGACAGAAGTAGCAAGTCTAGCCATTGTTGGCTGCCCATTTATATGTCAGGATTCTCTCAGATTGGCAAAACAGTCATGTGCAAATCTCTCTTCAATTATGTTTCATAACAAATTATGACTAGTGAGTACTTCCACGTTTCTACCCATGTCACATGCAGGACCTGGTCTCAAAATGGGACAGGCGTGGAGTTCATGCAGATGAGCTTCGTTACCAGGGTCATGTGCTCTATGATGCCCTGGAGCAATGCTTGACTCAATTCTACGACACTGCAGTCGGTGCTGGAGCTGGTTCTGTCATACCTCCACCTGGAGTAAATTCTTCTGTAGTCCAATTAGATACGACGACTGCTTTACCTGTGATGAATGCAATGCTGGCTCTCCAGAACGAGCAGTTGCAAAGAAGTCAACATGATGTTGGTGGAAGAGACAAGAAAGGAGGGGCTGTAGAGTGGATACATCCCAGCCGTCTCCTGGGTGGTCTGACTGCTGGGTTGCTCCAATTGCATCACACTTTGTCACACCTGCACGAGCCAGGAGGTGGCGCTGTCACGGACCAACCTCCTGATGTGGATGTGTTGCTGCCTAGCCATATCTTTCCATCCTCTCTCCAGAGGTGGAGCACTGGGATTTCTGCAGCTTACTCTATACAGTCCGTCCTGCATGCAGTGTCAACCAGGAGCAGTGCCCTGCAGGTCAGCCCTCTCCTGCTGGGAGGCTATGCAGAAAGAAAGGTCAAGCTGCCTGATGGAGAAGCTAGGGAATCTGATATGCTTAAAGCTTCCACATTTGCAACTCACGACAATGATGCCCTGAACCACAGGCTAAACCCTATATTCTGGCTGTGGCATGTTGAAAATGTGTGTTCTGAGAAGGTGCATGGAGTGGTAAGGACGGCTGTAGTGCCTTATCTCCGATCGATTGTTGAGAGCATGTACGGCAGCCTGTCAATAGAATCACCCAAAGATATGAAGCATGCTGCTGGGCCCAGCCTTTCTCCTGCTAGAAAAAGCATTGTTCCTACCCTGCATGAGGGGACAAGAGAGGTTACTAAGCTTCAGAGTTTTTCACCTGGTGGAGACAGTAGTCACTTACCCGAGCTGGTCAAATTTGATGATTTTGGGGAGGATGGTGGACTATTGCTAGGTGGTTTAGAGGACATGCAGTTGGAGCAGGAACAGGAGGAGGAGGATGATGTAAACAGTGCAGGAGAGGTGGCTAGTCGTGACATTCCCCTAGCTTCCGTTGTTTATGGTGAGATGGGCCGTGCCATGCACAGCGCCCAGAGTGCTGGCCAACAATCCAACATGGGAGTGAAGCCTTTCAGTGGCACTTCCCCACTGTCCTCAGATCCAGTCGCGTTGGTACATGCACTGACCAGTGTTGTGACATCAGCATCCCTTGGTGCTATGGCTGGTGCCAGGGTGCAGGCAGCAGCATCCCTTGGTGCCAGGGTGCAGGCATCAGCAGAGGCAGGGAAGCTGTTGTCAAGGTATAGAGGAGGGTGGCAGCAGGAGCGACTGAGATTCCTGGCTACGTTTGGCTGGTTGCATGAGCATGTACTGCTGCAGCAGGGGAGTTGTATGAATGATAGGATGCTAGGTACTACCGGTACCTCTGAGAAGGCACCGAGTCATTCCAATGCTGACAATGCAATGCATAAGGATGAGGAGGGACATGACAGCTCCATGATGATGGTGATGACTCCAGCTCAGGCTGTGGGACAGGCACTTAGAGGTGTGAGGGATCCTCTAGGAGTATCAGGAACAGGTAGGAAGCTGGGCCTGAGTAGTGGTGGACGGGTGAGTAGGGCTGGTAACAGCAGAGTGAGTGGGGGTGGGCAGCCTAGTTTGAACGAGGAGGGGGTAGGAAGAGCGCAGACCATGCATGCTCTCATGTCATTTGTTCAGCAATTTCCAGGCATTGAACAGAGGCTGCAGCTGTGGGAGGGGACAAGCACCCAGGCTGTTCAGCAGGTGCAGGAGATGCTGCTTGCTGCCGTGCAAGGAGCACAGCAGCAGCAGCAGCTTGGTGCTGCTGCCTCAGATGAGCTGCTGATTGTAACTCAAGCACTACAAGCCCTCCTGGTTCGGAGACAGAGATGGCTGACAGCTTCCAGGCAGATGCTGGGTGCCATAGCACATGCAGCATCCATAGTGCTCCACTTTGAGTATTCTCGTGAGGGGGCCGCCTTCCTCCCTGGAGCGTTGCCAGCAGGGGGGGAAGGAAGCGGTACTGGGATGGTGGTGCCTGATGCTTTCAGGGGCTGTCGGGACTTGCTGGAAAATGCAAATGCAGTGGTAGAAAAGTTGGCATCTGTAGATCATGATTTGTCCACAGCGCAGGCCAGGACAGAGGAGGCTTACAGAAAAAAACTTGAGGCCTCCAAAGTGATTGAGGCTGCACTTGCGGCCTCAGGTGCAGGTGATGTGCAACTGAGGAGTCAGCTTCCACTCTTAGCAGTCGGGTCTGCAGAGCTGAGTGAGTTTGTGGCTGCACTGGGAGAAGGGTTGCAAGACAGCGCTCCTCTCCTGAGGCAGGACGTGGGCAGGCTGCTGCAGCAACTGACGACTGCTGTGGCTCGTCAACCAGCAGCAAAGGACATTGCTGCCATGGCCACAAGGGTAGGGTCTCAGCATAAGATGGTGTCGGAGTTGTTGGAGCAGCTGGGCACGGAGCTGCCCGCCATGCATGCAGCTCTGGGCGTTGTAGCTGAACGTACTGCTGGGTCTGAGCTTCCGGAAGCTGTACTGCTGGCAGCCATGACGGACCCCCGCCTTGTGACGGAAGATCCAGTCCTTCTGGCAGCTGCTGAGATGCGTGGGCGGTGCTTGATGGAAGAGCTGGAGGCCATTGTTAACAAGCTGGGGCCCAGAGTGCAGCAGCTACTGGACCTGGGAGGTGCCTTGCAGAGGCTGCTGACTGAGCTGGAGTCTTTGGCTGCTGCGGCTGGCAGCGTTGCAGGTGCCATTCAGTCAGAGCACATGCTCATGGGTCAAGTAGGGGTGGAAGTGGAGGAGGATGAAGGCTTGCTGGGGGATGTGAATACATCTACAAACAATAAGGCACTGGATGTGGGTCATGATGTACGGACTGGCGATTCTGTGCCTGCGCGTACTGCTGTGTTGGGTGGTGGGAGTGTGGGAGGTGGATGGAGGTGGGGGGCCTCTTCTGGCCCTTCATCTGCCAGGCACCGTCATGCAGATGAGACCAGGCGGCGTACCTTTGCTGCTGCTGCACTGAGGAGATGTATTGTGAAGCTGGAAGGCAGGGATGGAATGCTGCTGCCCTCATCTGCTGGCCAGGTGGCCAGCACTACGGCCCCTGGTCAAGAGCAGCAGCAACAGCAACCACTGCTGCTGCAGCAGGCTGCCAGTAACGTTGCTGCCATGTCTGTGATGCAGCAAGCTGATCAGCTCATAAGACAGGCCTGCAGTGTCGACAGGTTGTCTCAAATGTTTGAAGGGTGGATGCCATGGTTGTAGACCTTGAAGGAGTGCTCCTGCCATCGTCTGTTTCAAGATTCATCACGTCACGTCATCTAGACTTCATCTATGACACATTAAAGGACTTCAGCTTTTGATTTGAATGATCTATTTGTTACGAAGCTATGCAGCAACGTTTTCTTGTGACTCATGCTAGCATAAACAAAATGATTTTCCTGCTGACTACTCCTTTAAGTTCAACGCGGATTACATTTCAAAGAAATGGGGTTTTAAAATCATCATGCTGCTGTCAACATGGATTCATAAAGCGGCAAAAGGGGCTCATTAACCAGCAACTGGAAGGTCTGTTCGTAGCACTAAATTTATTTATGTTGTATTAGGATCATAATGCCAAGAGGTACAGAGCAAAGTAATTTTTGGATGGGTGTGTAGAAAGATACCTCTGCAGTTGAAATGCCCCTGCGGCAATGAATCTGGACTGACATGCACAACCCAGACGTGGTGCTGCAGGCATTTCTTCAAAATTTGCTAGGTATTAAGGGTAGTAGATCTACTGATTTACAATTAGGTGGGTACCTATCTACACCTTCACAGCTGCTTAATGCATCTCAATGCCCTGAATACGTATGTATTAATTAAATCCATGTTATGGAGTGCATTGAACATTCTGTAGATATGAAGGTAGATACCTAGGTGTGCAAGCAGATAGCAAGTTATAAATATGTATCAGTTCTATGTACGATGGCATGATGTCAGACAAGGTCATAAGGAGTGGGAGGGGAAATGGCCGACAGATATGAAAGTGTACCACAATTGCCGTACTACTTCGATGAAGTCCACAAAGAAATCAAGGCGAAAGAAAAATTGCGCTGATGTATTTAACAATGAGATATGTTACAGTTTTCAAGCAGGCATGACCTCATATCTTCTTTTCTGCTTTATTTCATTATTGTTTTTAGATACATGGGACTGTGATTCTTTTCTATTAGGATGCAATAAATTCTGTGGGTCGCGTTAGGAGCTCGTGTAAACACATTTGAGACGAATTTATATTAGAAAAGTATGGACTATGGAATCAAGGACCAGTCTCGTCCTCCCGAGACTACAGTCCAGTCCAAAGCGTCCCTGTCGAGGGTGTGCTCTGGTCATGTGCATTCGGGAATATCGGGAGCATTCAATGAAATGGGTACGCTCCTTCAAATGTCTGTGTACATGAAAAAGTGCGAATGCGCGGTTTCATTTCTGATATCATGGATGTCTCTCTCCAAGGTCAAAGGCATCATCAACATGCATCATGCAACTCTCTCTTTATGCAGGAGACTCCCCATTGCGAATACAAGCGTCCCCAATGGCATCGCGCTCTGATGCCAAAATAGAAGTGAGTTGTCCATGAGATTAAGTTCCATGCCTCCATGTTTGCATGGCCTTACTGGTTTAAAATACCATCTATTTCATGATGAAAAGGACTGTTCTGCACCAGCATGTTTTTTATGAGAATTGAGCCTTATCAATAGAATCAGTATCATCTTCAATCGTTTCAGGCTTCCTCCCGTGGTTCATCCAGTAGACTGGGACCAGCATCACCAGGCTCCAGCAGAGTGAACTCCTTCCGGCAAGTGTAATCTAAGTCACCAAATATGTTCTTCATTTCTTCACTCTGCTTCTTTCCACTGATATGTACATCTGGTGGCTTCATGTGCATTGCATGCATGTTAAAAAAGGGATCTTACTAGCACACCGCAGCAAACCTAAGGTACCTCGTGTCTTGCTGTATGGATGCTTAGGGTGGGAAAGTACAGCAGTCCATCCAGTGGCAGGCCTCAAGCACAAACTGCCCCCGACACACATACCCGCCCACAACCTCTTCCAACTGCCATGGCGGCTGGCTCAGCAACAGCTGCAGCTGCTGCTCTGCGTGCCTCCTTCTCCTCAACCGGCCCTAGAAACAGTTTTGGCCCTTCGTCAGAGCCCAGCCAAGCTGGTGGAGAGCCCTCCTCAGGCACCCCAGGAGCAAGCAGCCTGGCTTCTGCCATGGCAAACCTTTCAGCTACCATGGCTCAGCTACAGGCCAACCGCCCATCCACACCAACTTCCCGCATGCTGTTCCCATCACAGCAACAGCGACAGGGCACTGCAACTGTAGGCTCTAGCCCCCCTAATGGCAACCAAGCTGGCGGGCCTGTCTCCTCTCCCTTGCATCAAGGAGGCGCTGTGGCTTCCTCAGCATCCCGCTCATCATCGGCCTTTCAGCATCATGGCGGACTGGCGGCATCCTCTTCACGCCCCAGCTCCTCCCACGCCTCACACCTCATGGCCTCTACCCTGCCTCCAAGATCACCAGGCAAAGCCCTCCACATGGGTCTCATGATGCAGAGAGCAGCCACTATGGATGCAGGGAGCCGAGGAGGGTTTGGTTTCGGAGGGCAAGGCGCAACCGCCTCAGCGCATGTCTCTGTTGGGGCGGAGAACGGAGTTGATGGCGGACCTGGAACATCGTCCCCTGCACGCTCTCTCAGTACTTCTTCTCATGGTGGTATTACAGCAACAGAGCCAGGGTCTGCTGAGGTATTCAACACAGGTGCAAATTCTCCTGTTTGGCCAAACCTAGGGGACTCCTCTACTACAAAGGCTTCACTTGTGAATGCCTCCGAGACTATGAGCATATTGCAGCAGAGCCGAAAGCTCAGCTTGCAGGCCCCTACTTCCCCACCTTCCTTCTCTCGCTCAACTATGCCTGCTGGCTCCCCCAACACGCGGCTGGGGCGTACTGCCTTCTCCGCCGGTACAGGTATCCTGGACCAGCTTATGATGAGCAGCGGTGAGGCGGAGGCGTCTCCAAGGGCTGCTGGAAGCTTGGTAGTGCCCTCCTCACCCAGCAGGCTTGGTGACCAGTTTGGTACCTTAACTGCGCTACGGAACTCCGCCTTTGCCAACTCCCTCGGACATGGCCCGGACTTGGTGCTAAATGAGTTGACAGAACTGAATGGCGGGATAAGTGTAAACGAGCCCAATCATCCACACAACAGCAAGGAGGGTGTGTCACCTATGTCAGGCAATCCAGGAACTAATAGCAAATCTGTGACACAGGCAGTCGCAGCGATTGAGCCGTTGTCTCACAAGATGCCATTGCGCACTCTCACCCTCACTGCCTCGCAATCCTCCGAGGCACAAGCTGTCTTGCAGAGAACCATTGCAAGTATGTCTTTGCCCTTTTCAGCACCAGTATCAGCTGCTGAGGTACCAGCTCCTTCTGCTACTCCTTCTGCTACTACTTCTACTGCTGCTGCCACTCCTGAAAGTGCCTCTATCTCAGCGTCACCTGCAATAAACATAACTCCTGATGCTGGAAGTATTTCACATCCCAGTTCTACCTTATCAGCACCTGCATCTCCTACAGTTGACAGGCTTGGCAGATCCTCCACCATACACAATTCTGTGCCTAGTGCTCCTGGAGCAGCAATAGGCTCTAAGAGCATTATAGACCAGGGGACCTCAGCTGTACCCACCACTGCTTATACAAGTTCTAGTGTGGACTCAGCAACTGTTGGTAGCTCAGGAGTTACAGCAGCTCCTACTACCATCTCTGCTCCTGCAGTGGTGGAAAGCATGCAGCAGCAGCGTCCCTCCTCCTCACGTGTCCTTAAAGTGTTTGCCTCCGGCTCTCCAGCCGCAAGGGCAGCTGCTACTGCAGCAGAAGCAGAGGATGCTGCCAACAGGTTTGCTGTCAGGCAGGTGGTACCCTCCTCTGCTGCTATCAGCCAGCAGGCAGAAACAACTGTCTCCGCTGCTGCTGCTGCTGCTGCTGCTCACATCCGGAGAACATCCGCTGGCTTCCACCGCCCCTCCGCTCCTGAGCGGCCATCCACAACCTCCTCCGCTTTTGCCACTTCCCCAGGTCCCTCTAAGGTTTTAGCCAATCGTCCCCCAGCTACAGAACAGAGGCAAGGCTCTTCACCTACAGTGCCTCAGCCGTCTGAAGTGAGATCTGCATCCGTTGGGCGATCTGTGGGGAGAAGTAGCACCCCGCCTTCTGCAACGCTGGGAAAGATGGAGGCAAGGATGCTTCTTGGATCAGAGCTGGATGAAGCCCACACAGCAGCACTGCCTGGTTACTCTGTGGGGAAAGTGATTGGTGAAGGAGGTTTTTGCAAGGTCAGTGGGGACAAGACCAAGATGCTTGCTCCACATTCGCCATTATAGGGTTATTATTCCTGTAGTTGCAGCTCCATTTACACCCTAAACCCTTAACTCTAAACCCTGAAAAAGCATCACAGTAGCATCGTGTCATTGTTTATGAAGGGTCTTGGCTTTTGTCTTTATTTCTAGCAGCTGCTACTGCTCTATTCACACAAACTGATCTATACTTCACCTCTAGGTGCGGCTGGGGATCCACCACTTGAGCCGGCGGAAAGTGGCCATCAAAATTGTAGATAAAACCCTGCTTGCTGATGCCAATGAAGCAAAGCGCATGCAGCGTGAGATCAGGGTGATGAGACACCTCACACATCCCTGTGTGATCAAGTTGTTTGAGGTGAGATCAGGATCAGGGTGATGAGACACCTCACACATCCCTGTGTGATTAGTTGTTTGAGGTGAGATCAGGATCAGGGTGATGAGACACCTCACACATCCCTTTGTGATCAAGTTGTTTGAGGTGAGATCAGTATCAGGGTGATGAGACACCTCACACATCCCTGTGTGATCAAGTTGTTTGAGGTGAGATCAGGATCAGGGTGAAGAGACACCTTACACATCCCTGTGTGATCAAGTTGTTTGAGGTGAGATCAGGATCAGACCCATTACATACTACATGCTCAACCTTTCTTAAATCAAGTTGATTGTGGTAGTTGAAAATTTGCATCCATCTACATGCCTGGATCTATTTCTAGCACCTTACAATTAGGCATGCTCTTAATGATGCTGCTCCTATAGGCTTTCGACTGCATGTTGTAGCTCCAAAGTATGCTCCTAGCACTGAATCAAGTCTCAATTGTTTTAGTTACGAGGGTCGTTGAGACTCTTCTGCCTTGTTGATGATATTGCCTTTGAAGACTGATGTCTTTATCTCATGTATTTTATTTCATCAGGTTGTAGATGCTCAAAATTACTTGTACCTTGTTATGGAGCACTCTCAAAACGGGTCACTCTTGGATTATGTGAGTAGAGCGCTGAGGACTGTCCAATCACTCTTTATCACTCTAATAATCACTCTAAGGCACTTTATTAAATGATCTGCTTCTGATATCCTGTTGTTACAGCAGTAAATAAAACCTGAGGCACTGAGTTGATGAAAGCTTGTGGAATTCTTAACTCGAATCTTGAGACAACGTATAAGAAAGGGATGGGGATTGTGATTTATTTCATCAGGTGCGGGCTCGGAAGCGCCTGACGGAGCCAGATGCAGTGAATGTACTGCAGCAGATTGTGGCAGGACTAATGTACTGCCACTCCAGGGAGGTCGTGCACAGGTGAGGTGCCAGGAATGTAGAGTGTTTGTTGTGAGAAAAGTAGATTGAAATGAAGAAGTATTTTTGAAGATAGCAGATTTGCATATTACATATTATGTTAGCTTTAGGATGTATGGTTTAGGGTTTAGTCACATTGGAACTGATGCACTGGGTTGTGCTGAATGGTACATCCGTGATGTCCCTTCAACTCTAATAGATGCTGATCACAGTATGTGAAGAGAGTTCTGCCCTAAGGTGCTGTGGTACATTTGCAGATGTGTTGTTTCTGTACACAATTAAATAGGGGTGCCATTGTAACCTTTGTTACATGTTTTTAAGCATGTGTTGTATCGGTACTGTGACAGAGACATCAAGTTGGAGAACATATTGTTGGACACTGACGATCAAATGAAGCTGATTGATTTTGGACTTTCAGCTTTCTACCTGCCTGGCAAGAAACTCAGAGTTCACTGTGGTCAGTATTTTTCACCCATTTTAGGGCCTCTCAATGGGCTTCTGCGGCCAAGTTCTATAGCTGTGATGCAACCTTTATCAGAGAGTGCCCTTTTCCATTGTCCTTGACATTTTTTAAACTTGAGGGCTCTTGCCTCTGTCAGGTTCAAGTTTGTTTTGAACTTTGACCGGAATTGTTTGTGCAGGTTCACCAAGTTATGCAGCACCTGAGATTGTCGCAAGAAAACAATATGATGGGCCTCCAACCGTGAGTGCTCTTTTTTAAATACTCTATAACTTCAAGACGGTGAATGATTAGAGATGACCCGCTGTTTGATCATAGATTCTGCAATGGGTCCTTCTAAAAGGATCCAAAAGACACATTTTCATCGGTTTCAAAAAACATATTCATGGATTCTTTGATCTCACTTGATCTCATCGCAGGATGTCTGGTCATTGAGTGTTGTCCTGTTGATCTCACTTGATCTCATCGCAGGATGTCTGGTCATTGAGTGTTGTCCTGTTGATCTCACTTAATCTCATCGCAGGATGTCTGGTCATTGGGTGTTGTCCTGTTCGCTTGTCTATCTGGCTTCTTGCCCTTCCACAGCTCAAGCGGAGACAAGAAGGAGTTGTGCAACAAGATCATGGAGGGGAAGTGAGTTATTTCACCAATAAATGAAACAGAGGTCTTTGCAGATATTTACAGATACTAGGAGATTGCAATAACTCATTAAACCAGATAATAGGATTACCCTGCAAATGACACATTTAATCAGGTTGCAGACAGTATTGGTATGAAGGCTTTTGCCAAAGACTGTTCTGTTGTATCATGCAGGTACACTGCTCCTGAGCACTTGACCAGCCATGCTAAAGACCTTCTGTCAAGGTGATGATCATAATTGTAGTGCCTAGATTACTAATTATCTTTCCAGTCAGTGCAGACTTGAGAGTTCCCACTTCTGCTCTAATGACTGTACTGACTGTACTGACTGTACTGACTCTAATGACTGTACTGACTGTAATGACTGTACTGACTGTAATGACTGTATAGTCAATTCATGATAACTCTCTTAAAGTTCGTGTCTCATGACTTCTACAGACATATATACAGACACATAGATCTACACATAGATGTACAGACATATGTATTTTGATGCAGTCCTGAACTTGCCATCATCTCTTCATGGTACAGGATGCTGACGGTAGACCCTTCTAAGAGGACAACATTCGAGGGAGTGCTGAGTCACCCCTGGGTGCGGCAAGCAGTCAAGTAAGTCCTCGCCCAACACTCAGAGCAGCAAGCCCTGAATCCACCATGCTGGCTTGAATTCATCTGAAAACATCATTTTTTGAATCTGAGTCTTTCATTATGCTTTTGTTGTCTCCATGACATCCCTTGCCTGTTTTGTTTTTGTGCCCCTCTAGATGGGACCTGCCCAACAGCACAGCATACATGGTCAAGGTTGAGCCCACCACTGGAGCTGTGTATGCTGATGAGCAGCTGCTACAAGAGCTTGAATCTGGTGGATTTGTACGCAGCAAAGTCCTGCAGGTGTGCCCTTCTGCCAACCAATACCCAGCCAACCAGTACCCAGGACTGTCTCTCTTGCCAACTCTCTTTCCCCTCCTCTGCTTCGCCCTTAACTAGTCCTTTCTCTCCTATCAACTGAGTCCCCTCCCTTATGCCATACCTCCTTACTACACCCTTCTTTCTCTCCTAGAAACTGAGTCCCCTCCTGCATGCCATTAATACCTCCTTACTACACCCTTCTTTCTCTCCTAGAAACTGAGTCCCCTCCTGCATGCCATTAATACCTCCTTACTACACCCTTCTTTCTCTCCTAGAAACTGAGTCCCCTCCTGCATGCCATTAATACCTCCTTACTACACCCTTCTTTCTCTCCTAGAAACTGAGTCCCCACCTGCATGGCATTAATACCTCCTTACTACACCCTTCTTTCTCTCCTATAAACTGAGTCCCCTCCTGCATGCCATTAATATCTCCTTACTACACCCTTCTTTCTCTCCTAGAAACTGAGTCCCCACCTGCATGGCATTGATGACTCCTTACTACACCCTTTGTCTCTTTCCACAGTCTCTTCTTCAAGGGGAGGCCAACAGCATGACAGCTGCGTACTTCCTCCTGGCTGAAGCGAAGGCTGAGGCTCATAGGGCCAAGGCTACTGTGGGCCGTCATGCAGCATCTCTAGGGCTAGCAGCCCGACCAAACACCACTGCAGGGCTTGTGTCTAGATGGGCATGACACTATCAGAGATGGAGTCTTCAGAGGCCAATTGCTGGCTGGGCTAGTGTTGTGATGATTATGAAGCCAGCTGAAATGTGTCGTATCAGCAACACGGCACTTGGGTTTCCAGCTGTAAGCTGTAATCCGATAATATTTTGTTAAGGAGGTAATATTCTGCGCAGCAGGACTTTAGTGAACTGACAGAAGGCCTTGGGCTTCACACTTCTCAAACTTCATCCCTGAGTATGTTTTCTCTTGCATGGTTGCATGATTGCTGCATCCAGTCCTTCCAAGGACCTTATTCTTGTAGCCCTAGGGTAGAGTTCTAACCGATTTATAAATATTAGTTATTTCATTTAGATCCACAAGTATGGAATGTGGTATAACTGTTTGTGAGTACAACAGAGCACATCAGCTGACTCAGACTAAGTAAATATGTTTAAGCTCTAATGATGTTGTTGACCTGTTCATGACAGTGACGTATTTATCCTGAGTTGTCATAAGTGGACAAGACGACATTACAGTTTGACAATTTGTCTCTTGTACAGTTATGATAAGGCATAATGCTGGTTTTTTGTGAAACTTTTCATATGAATCACTATCTAAGTAAGTGCTTGATAAGAATAATCTAATGAACTGATGAGCAAACTTCCTCTGACATACTGATGGACAGCTGTTTACCTGTTTGGGCGAGTAAGAAAGCTAACATGTGAAGAGCATTTAGAGATCTGATAAACAGAACCCTCGAGATGATTATGGTTTCTTGTCTCTAGAGATGCTGCATTTTCATGCGGGGATGGCTGATCTGAAATTGGCCAACATCATTGATTTTTAAAATCGACGCAATTAAGCGATTTGTTTAACTTCATGTACGAGGATGAGGTCATCGCACACTTTCAAGTCGATCGTTGTCGAGCATAAGTAACGACAGTATATTCTTGGATGTAATGATTATGACAATGCCGTGCACATTGATATCAAATACACAACAGCTTGTTAGTCTTGATCTCAGGTCTTAATGGTATTTTCTTTATCACAGACCTAATACTTTTATGGGTAATTTTACAAGCACTTTGAGTCCCGCTGAAAAACTTGTATCTCAAAATATTGGTAGAGATAATGTGAACAAACTTTACTGTCAAAGAAATGAGATCAAGCAGCGAAGTCAAGAGGCATATCGTAGAGGTGATGGGCATGCAGCAAAAATGTTGTCTACAGAAGCAAAGGAAATTGACAGGCAGGCTAAGGAGGCTCAAGCAAAGGTAGCTCAGGAAATTTTTGATCAGAACAATTGCCAGCGTTGCGATGGCATGGTGGACTTGCACGGTCTTCATGTTGCAGAAGCGGAGGCTGTTGCAGAGAAGTGAGTTCAAAGTATATTCTCATCAGACAATTGATAGCTCAACTCCGAGTAAACATTCACCACATCATTCTGACTGTGAAGTGTCACGTCTTTAGAACTCATACTTGTGCCATAACAATGTTACACATAAATATTACCTTTTTCAGTGACAAGTTTTCGGTCACCAGTTGAATCTCTAAGAGTGTCATAGTCCAACAGTTTCCTCCAAAATGTCCTTGGAAAATATAAGTGTCAAGACTTCAACGCTTACATGCTTACCATCTGATCTAAGAAATTTTGTCATGCCTCACACTTTCCTTGAATATCTCATGCTCAGAATCCTTCGTGGTGCCAAGCGAGATGGAAAAGGGAGTGTGATCTTCATTGTTGGACGTGGGCTACACTCCAAAGATGGTGTTGCAAAGTTGAAGCCAGCAATTGAACGATTGATTAACAAACATAACTTACGATGTCATCCAGACACACCTCATGCTGGATGTGTCTTTGCTGAGTTTGTAAGTAGAGAGGATCGTGGATGGTTCTGGGGGCTTCTCAAAGGTTGCTCTATTATGTAGGTTCAATCCTGGAGTGTTTACTCCGCACTTGCTACTTCTTTTTTGGTACATTATAATACTTTTTTTCTGCAGCGTGCTTGTTGCCTGTACTTGTCAGTATGCGTTTGCTTCAACTCTTCTTTGGTAGTATTCTCAGCTTCATTCTATAATACACTCATCTGATACCGTGAACATGTTGTCTTCAATCTAATGTGTCATCCTGTTGTGCAATTGTAACGACTTTGGCAAAGAACATTTCTCATTTAATTGGAGAGATCCATATCGAGGGGCACATCCAAGTCAGAGGCTGCAGAAACCTGTAGTCATGATAGCTTACCTTCAAGTTCAGATTTCCTCGAAGTACCCACAGAATATGTGACGCAAGTTATGGTCTATCTCAGGCTTCAAAATCCAGTAACACAACAATACGAGGGGGAAATATTTGTGAGGTGATCACATCAAAATGACAACGAGGACACTGTTAGACGATCAGTGATTCATATTGGGTTTCCTACCTTCCTGCATGCACATCAGAGTAAATCATAAAGTGCAGATAATAAGGTTACAATGCCTATGTGTGCACCTGCTATCTTGACTCTCGAACTCACCTGAACCCACGATCCCTACCAGCCTTACTCCACAAATTGTGCATCTTAGAGCTCCATGGCTACTATTACGTTAAAACTTAGCACAGCTGTGGGATTGAGAATGGCCATGAGTCTTCATTTACATGTTATTCAGTTTCATAGGAGAAAAGAATGTACTAGACACGGCTAGGGTACATCATGACTCTAACGCTGCCTCCGAGGCTAATGGGAGGCAAATTCTTCAAGAACTTTGCACGCACAGCTCCAGTGCTCCCATGAGGACGCATCACTCTCCCCCAGATAGCGCGGAAGTATGTACCCTGCTTTTTCGTTTTCGCCTTGTAGATATACGCGATCCTCTTGCCTAGGTAGAAGTCGGTCTCCTTCTTAGAGCTGACGCCATCGATTCTTAGGAGAGCAGTGTGATTCTCCTGGTTCCTGTGAGACCTGGTGTAGCCCAGGACCTAGCATACAAAAAGAAGGCTCTTCATTAGATATTACATAGTTTAAGCGCAATAATCAATAAAGTAATTCACATCATTTATGCTTAAATTGAGAAAAAGATTAATGTACCTGGCCCTTAACGTAAAGTCGCACACTCTCGCCACCCATTAAATTATGACGCTAAAAATTTTACAAAAGAAGGAGCTTGTTGTTCGTGAGTATTTCAGTGTGGCTGCGATTCGTGGTTTGGGGTTTGGGGAATAAGACCTGCTACGTATTAATGCTTCTGACTGGTCCACCAGGGATTGAAAGCTACAGCAATTAAGGGACTTTCTAGTTGTAGATATCACTTATCTTATATACCCATCCTTAGCCTTTTGCACGCGCAGACGTCATGGCGACTCGTTGCCAGTTTGAGAATAGCAATGATGTTGGAGTATTTGCAAATCTAACAAATGCTTACTGCATTGTAGCCCTGGGGGGTGCAGAGAACTTTTACAGTGTGTTTGAGTCTGAGTTGGCAGACCATGTACCTGTGATCAAAACATCTGTGAGGAGTGTAACATGCTTTTCTTATCTATAATCCAATCAGATTTCCTTAGTTTACAAGTTTTGCATTAAAATGATGCTTGAAATTGTCCTATTTTATTTTCAGGTCTCAGGAACTCGCTTGGTTGGACGTGTAACAGTTGGAAACAAGAATGGTCTCCTCCTGCCTAACTCATGTACTGATCAAGAGCTACTCCACATACGAAACAGCTTGCCAGATGAGGTGGTGGTGCAGAGGATTGATGAGCGCTTGTCTGCCCTTGGGAACTGTATAGTTTGTAACGATTATGTAGCTCTCATCCATCCAGACATTGACCGAGAAACAGAGGTGAAATAGAACGTAATCCACGTGATTTTTTTTGAATTTGGATTTAATCACACAGACATTGAAGGGATGGTACTTTCCATTAGCCCTTCTGGCAAATCAGAATCATTCAAACTTGGGGAAGAAAACAAGGACCATCGCCTTCATATAGTGACAAAGTATGAGAGTTGAAGTCATTACATGTTGTGCACTGCTTCATATTTTTTAGGAGATAGTGGCAGACGTGCTGGGGGTTGAAGTATTTCGACAGACTGTTGCTGGCAACGTCTTGGTGGGCAGCTTCTGCAGCTTCTCCAATCAGGTAGGAAGAGTAAGAGAGCTATGATCAGTAGAGCTGGCGCCTCAGACTATCTGAAAATGAGCGTCCTGCAAGTTACACAAGTGTGACTGCAGCAAAGCTGTTGAGACAAGATGTGGTATCATGTGTTCTTAGGGAAAGTGTGACATAAGAAAGTATGGTATAATGTAGTGAGGATTGCATGGCCTGCATTATGTGAGATGACACAGACATCATGGTCATGCTGCTATCTCAGGGAGGCTTGGTCTACCCCAAGACAAGCATTGAAGATCTAGATGAGCTCTCGTCCCTTCTACAGGTGTGAAACATGAACTGTTCATTTGTTCTCAACTGCCATGTGTGTTGGGAATACATGGATACTATGAATGCTGCTCTGAAAGTGTGAGGCATGTCAAGGCCAAGTCAGATTATCTAGCTCTGTTGAGGCCATGATCCCCTTCAATTTGAAAGTTTTTTTTCTTGATTCTAAGCTGTCACTACAGATGATCCTCTTCGTTCTTGGAACTGCAGATTTCCATATGTGACGTGTGTGTGATGTGTCCCTTCAGATCCCTCTGGTTGCTGGGACAGTGAATCGGGGTAGTGACGTCATAGGTGCTGGCATGGTGGTGAATGACTGGGCTGCTTTCTGTGGGCTTGATACAACCTCAACAGAGCTGTCAGTCATTGAAAGCGTGTTCAAGCTCAGAGACGCTCAGCCCATGAACATTGTCAATGACATGAGAGCTAGTTTGATAGATTCCATGGCCTAATCACCTGGACCTCTCATTTTGTTAATTGTAAGTCATGACTAACTAGGCTGTTCAAACATTGCGCAGAAGGCTCAAAGGGGGGCAAAATCACTCCAACAACCATTGACAAAATTCGAGGAGTGTTCAGCATTAAACATGCATGACCCAGCAAACTGCATGACTAATGAGTGTGCTCCACACAATGTGAAGTTCCCCTCACATCTTGAACCCCACAAATAATAACGGATTGTTGTACAAACTAGAATACATGGTACAGAAACGTCTGTTCTGAGGTGAAGTCATCAGGCTGATTGCAAATGAGCAGCCTTCATGACATTGAATTTGTCATGACCCAGACATTTTATACACACACCGAAGAAATAGATCATAATACAATGATCTTCACCTAATATCTAGACGATTCTTGCTGAGAGATTTCAATCATTGCAACAGCAGGTTCATGCTGCGATGTATAACAAGGTCTGCATCTAAGGCTTAAGGTTCTCCAGTCAGTTTCTAGATCATTGTTGGTAAAGTCAGTCAGCCCCCAGTTTTCAGAACGGTGTTATAAGGCTCTGATGAATATTTCAGGGAATTGTCCTCGTTGCTCATTGGTCCCATTGGGAGACTCCCATCCATGAAATTGAACCTGAGGAAAGGGAGGAAAAGGGCTGGTCACTCTTCTATGCAGGGAACTGGAGTGAAATGCACTAGTCCACTGTACAAGGTAGTTGCTAAGTAGCTGTGATGTCAAGAGGAAAGTAGTCATGCTACTAAGAGAGCAAGATCAACAAAGAGTCAGGCTTAACGCAGGAAGATGGTTAAAAGAGGTTGATGTTACACAAGAGAATGGTCAAAAGAGGTTGATGTCACACAAGAGGATGGTCAAAACAGGTTGATGTAACACAACAATCTCTGTCAACCTCATTCACTGCACTCAGAACTTACCCGAACACCTCCAGCGATTACGACATCCAAACACTCCTCACAACAGTAACTCTCATTCCCCTTGATGAGAGCTGACAGCATGTACACTTTGTCAGGCAGTAAGCACACGGGGCTGGGCAGGAGCATCTTGAGCACCTGGCCATCAGCCTTGGTGAAGCTCTGAGCTGCTGTGGCCAGCGTGCAAAGTTCCATACTGTGATCCACTGGATCCACCTGAAATTAGGTTTGAGAGATGAAGGTGCATTATGACATCACTCATTGTGTATAGAGACCACCTGCACATGAAGGTGTATTATGACATCACTCATAGTGTATAGATCACGTGCACATGGGGCAACAACCAATTACTAAAGAGGAAGCCAGCAGTTTATTCTCAAGGCTAGCTTCCCAACGCATCCTGTTGACCACTTAATTTTGGAATTGTCTCTATGCTCATGGGAATATTCTGATAATGAGGTTGGAATTAGCATTCTTGACTTATGACCACGACATGAAGTTGGAATATGCCTTCTTGACTTATGACCACGACATGAGGTTGGAATAAGCCTGCTTGACTTATGACCACGACATGAGGTTGGAATATGCCTTCTTGACTTATGGCCACGACATGAGGTTGGAATAAGCCTGCTTGACTTATGACCACGACATGAGGTTGGAATATGCCTTCTTGACTTATGGCCACGACATGAGGTTGGAATAAGCCTGCTTGACTTATGACCACGACATGAGGTTGGAATATGCCTTCTTGACTTATGACCACGACATGAGAAGACGACTTTCAAATGACCCTAAATCCCTGAACCATCATGGACATCCGAAAATGCAGAGATGTGAACACATTCCTCATACCTCGTACACATCAAGCTCCACTGTGAGCCCCCCTTCTGTTCCACACAATCCCACACCTAATAGCTGGCATGGCCGGTCTACATTCAACACAACCTCATCCTGGCCATCCTCGTACATCCAACTGTCTTCAACATTTAGGGCTGCTGCTCGCTGCACGCGGGTGACGTTGTAAGGATACCTGGAAGAAAGAGGATTTTGAGGGTGACTATTAACAGCCTGCAACAGCTTCATGGATCACCCACGCAATGAAAAGAGCTCTTAGGTGGCATTCCAACTATTAGTAACTCATGGTTCTTAGGATTCCATCATAAACAGAAGCTGTTTATGATGGAATCCTAAAGCACGAGAGGATGTGACAGGAGCATGGTGTGAACGGTTCATACATAATTTATTTTGATCTTTATAGGAACGACACCTTCATAACGCAAATGTGTCTCAATGTAATATCTGCGCCAAGATGCCATGAATGAGGCATACTGCTCACCTCTCTTGTTATGCCAATACACTATGTAATTAGTAACAAAGCAAGGTCTGAGCAATACCTACATTAAAGAAGCGTACTGGGAACTTGTCTTTTCAATGATAACAATAAAGAAGCATGCTGGTCACCTGTCTATCCATGTCACCACTGAAGAAGTACACTGCTTACCTGTCTATCCATGTCACCACTGAAGAAGTGCACTGCTTACCTGTCTATCCATGTCACCACTGAAGAAGTACACTGCTTACCTGTCTATCCATGTCACCACTGAAGAAGTACACTGCTTAACTGTCTATCCATGTCACCACTGAAGAAGTACATTGCTTACCTGTCTATCAATGTCACCATGCCGTTCAGACCATAGTAATCTGCTTCAGCTCTGAGCTCCAGCAAGTATTTGAAGTCAGTACCATCAGGCGGGTAGTTCAGCTTTCCATCCCGCAGAAAGTTCAGAATGGATGCAAAGTGTCGCCCATCACGATCAATGAAAATGCTGCCATCAGGGCTACTTGAGGCCTGCAAGGAGTGCCTGCCGCTGAACATGGCGCTGAATAAAGATGGCGAGGGCGCATTGCGGAGGGTTGTCACTGTTGTAGTATATTTTATGCCTCCAACATTGAGCACGATCTGAATAGAGTGGAATGGCAGAGACATGTTTCCCCTCAATCCTCAATGTAACCTTCTATCATCATGGAAGCTAAGAACTTCTTCATCTTTTAGTTATGAATGTAAAGACAAACCTTTGGCAGATGACGGAGCTCTTACCTGCTCATTGTCGTTCAAGACCTGATTCACGCGTTCCTTCTCCTCATTAAAAAGTTTTTTTTCACGCTCCAACTCATCAAGGTCTCGTTTCAGCTCATCTCTTTCCCGATCAACAGAGATAACGAGTTCATCTAGTAGGCTTTGAAAAGAGCCTAATCCTGACTTAAACTTCTGAGCTGCTTCGTTGATACCACCACAGCTAGTGCTCGCCGCAAGTTGGTGAGGAGAATCGTGCACATGCTTCTGAGCACTTGGGATTCCAGTATTAGGATTTGTGCGAAGTGAACAAGAGTCAGGAGAATCTTGTTTCTGCTCCTGCATGCGTCTATGACTAAATCTAGAGAAAATTTTCTTGAGTTTTAACTGATAACCTTGAAAATACTCTACGACAGTTCGACTGAAAGAGCCATACCAGAGTTAAGAGAGCGCGTATGATGGGTTCCAAATTTGGATCACCCGTTACCAGCAACTACAATGTTGTGATTAATCGTCTGAAGTTGAAAAATACTTGGTATGACAGGTGTGGATAAGAGTGAACAGCCACGAATTCGATGTTATGTTTATGTCACGGGTTCAAGTCTCCTCCGTGTCTTCTGAAATCTTCAAGGAAACTTTAAGACCTAAGTATATATTCATTAGCTCACATGTGCTTCACATAGGGCTTCTTACATAGCAAGTAGGTACCTACCTGAATTTTTAGGCAATCCAACAACTAATGCAACAAATTACCAGGAAAAATGTGTACTGAATCCTGCCTTTGAGCAGCTAGGAGTAGTAAAAGTGCAGTGCCAAGAAAGTGTATGCATGACTAACTCATCACAGGCAGACATATCAGAGGCAATGAAACCGTACGACTTCATGGAATGGCCGTATATGACACCTGTCATGATTGCTGGAGCAGCGTAACAAGGGCTTTATAAATAGAGAGTTAATCAGATATGCCACATATGCAATACAATATTATCACATTATTCTGCATTACATGGGACAAAAGTATTTCCCTACTTCCATGTTTTCGGATACCAAACCTCACTCAACACTACGACTTCTTCTTCTTCATTTCTGATGATGCTTCTACATTCGGATGTGGTTTGGTCTCCTGCGTGGCCCTTTCTCCTGAAAAAGCAAGCGGTTTCAATGCAAATACAGCTGTAGACCAAGCAGCTGCTGTTATCACTCCGCACAACCCACTGGGTGCAACAGACAAAGCTACAGCCAAAAAACCTAACCCTGAGACCATCCTTCTGACTTCAATCCTACTGCGCTCCCTGCATGATGCAAAAAACATAAACCTCTCAGGCCATCAAATGTAATAAATATGTAATTTCATGACATTTGCGTCGTTATCAAGTATTTTGAATACAAAAATCTGTTGACAGCATTAATCAGCGATTTTAAAAGTTTCATTCAAGTGACCAAACATTTAATTGCTTACTTATCAGCATTTCATAACTAAGCTAGCAATGCTGCTTATCATCTGTGTCAGCCTGTTTACCAATCCCTCAGGCAAAAACTAAAACTCCCTCTAAAATAGAACCATCCTGTTTTCAAGCACCTCGGTCATTAGTGTTTAAGTCCCCACACAAAGTTTTGAAGTGTTAACGAATCTCCCATCATGCCACAAAACCATTTCCTAGAAATGCCCCCCTTAACTGACTTATCTGACTCAACATATCACATATCACATATCAGTGTGGCTGATGATAACCCCTTTACCTCACCTGTCTTTATTTTCCCAAGCTGCGACAGTAGCAGGAATCCCTGGAGAAAGTCCTGTTGCCACAGATATCAGAACTAATACGCACAAAGTGAACCAGCCCTCGTCACCCCAACTCCTCCACCTGCATAATGCAGATAGAGTATGAGAATTATGGTGACTGTCAAAGTCCCTTATGCAATTTCTACTGATGCGCTGATGGTCATGCTGAACTCATTCTATGTAATCACTAAGTGTGTTATAAGTGTTACACAAGCCTGGATAAGATTGACATTGGATCATCAGAATAGTCTGGATTTGCTAGAGGTACATGTGGACTACAAATGCCTTCTCGCTCAAGTCTTGATGAAAGCAGTGAACTACTTCTGGCATGATGGGTTGTACAGAAATCTTATCATAATGCAAAATATTAATAATTTAGCATACTGGCTCATATTGCCCGACTTATCCGTTTACATGCTTAGCATCTTGACAGATAGTTAAGTTCAACGTGAGGACGACTCATGCTACTCACGCAGATGTGTAATCACTACCAACGATGTTCATGATCAGTCCTGCAGCTGCAAGGAAGCAAGCTAGTCTCCAGTTCCCTGAGAGTCCCTCCACTTTAGAGGGCACTCTGAAGAGGTACTCTTCCTGCTCATTGGATTTGCATGCCGGAGGGTCAGCACAATTTGCAGGATTGGTGTCACTGACTGACGTTTTTTCCTGACATTGTTCAGTGTTGCAGGCAGATTTCCCCATCGTGATGTGCAAAACTGACGAGAATTGAATTTTATGCGTACGTTTTTCATGGACGGTACGAATCACGTTCATCCCCAAATTCAGCGTTGCATGGTGCAGTACAAGATATGTAGTGCAAAAACACAATCCTAAATTTAGGAGATATTGCTCCTCTGTTATTCAAAATGGACGTAGCTATGGCTAAGCTTGATATCGAAGACGGCACAGGAAATCCTAAACATATGGAGCTTCCTGATGCGGGAATGACAGTGAAAGAAGGCTTGTTAAGTTCGCCTTTAGCTCCAGATCGCGATTATTCTCCTCCTCCTCCAGGTCTTGCTACTTGGCTTGAACCCATGTTCAAAACGTGAGTTTCACGTTCAAAACACACGTGACCCAAATGAAGCATATCCGTGTGAATGACTTTTTGTAAAACACCCGTGGTAATTCTGATAAATGTTTTGACATGAAGGTATGAGAGAGGATCAAGTCTGATGCAAGAATTCAGGGCAGGTTGCGTCTTGTTCATGGCATGCGGATACATTTTATTCTTGAATCCGCTGACTTTATCTGGTGGGAGTGCTAACTTTAACACTGGTATGCCAGCCAACGACGTTGCGCTTGCTACATCCATTGCAACGGGCGTCGGAACACTTTTCATGGGCGTCTTCGGAAACTATCCCTGGGCTGTTAGTGTGCAGCTCGGTAGGATTCAATCACCTATCGATTGTCTGTCGGGAACTGTTGAGATGTATGTTCAGCATAAGTGACGAAATATATAGTTAGCTATGCGACGTAACTCAATGTCATGTAATGATACTTTATATGATTGTTTAAATGACTGTCTTGTGGCATGCAGGAACCAACTCTTTCTTTGTTTACAACGTCCTGCAAATTAACCAGCCATGTGGATATCATTGTGAGTGCCTTGTGTTCCTTGCCAGTTGCTTCAGCGATTGTGCCATTTGCCCTGACTCAAAACTCTTTTGCAGCCCAATTCTATCTGCAAGGCGACCCTTGTAACGGTGTTCCATGCACCTGTACGGTTGGGGGCCCTGTGAGCTCACCCGTCGCATCCTGCCTGAACACAACTGCCGCTTGCCTAGGAACTAAAATCCCTTATGAGCAAGCCCTAGCCTGCACATTCCTGGAGGTCAGTATCTAGAATCAATGCCAATATTATAATAAATTATTATGTACTGTAGGCCTCACAGAACATGGCAATGTAAAAACATATTGAATTAACTGTGCATGCTGCAGTTTACACAGAAGTACGTAGTTAACAGATGAGGCTACTAAGATCAGGCTTGCAAGTATAAGATGATTGGTTGTGATTATTAGCAGATATAATGCATATCTTGCACATAACAGTTATTTAATCAACTTTTTATTGGCCTGATCAGGGTCTTACTTTTTTGGCCATCTGTTTGTTTGGCTTGCGATCCATCATCCTGGGCTTCTTTCCGAAGCCCATTCTCGTGGCAGGAGCCGCAGGCATTGGTGCTTTCATTGCTTATGTTGGTGCTCGTGACTGTGGAGTCATCACTATAGCCCCCTACCCCTTATATACTCAACTGATGACACAGTGGTGAGTCAGAACGAAGAATGAAATGAACCGCCTAGATTTATTTCTTCTGCTTTTGATGAGTGGTTAAAATGTTCTGCTACTGGTCTAGACTTAGGGTTTAGACTTATAGACTTAGGGTGCCCTAGTCCTTTTACTGAACCTCTAGATTCTTGAAATAACTTGAGCCTCCTTCATACTTTTTCATACTACTTCTGTTGTTTGTCCTCAGGGGTTTCACACCATCAGGTTATGGAGGTGGCACCGCCTCTATTGGCTTCAATGACTGTGTCATGTATTTTGATGGACCCCCTTATGGGCCTGTCTGCCCTTGGCTCTCTGTGGGTGGTTTTATCCTAACTGCTATATTGCTTCTGTGGAACGTACATGGAGCTCTCATCATCGGCATTTTTTTTGTGGTGAGCATTTCCAACATCTTGCTGAGGGTTTTAACAACAGTGCTTTCTTTAATGAGTGGAGGCACAGTGATCTTGCGCAAGCACGTAGAGAAGTGGAGATGAATGTAACCTTATGTACCTAGTCCTTGTTGGTTTGAGACTTAAGATGGTCAGGGAGAGAGTAATGTGCGCTTCAATCCTCTGCAGATGTTTATCTCTTGGATCAAGTTCCCCAACAAGCTCACTGACCCAGTCAATCCTGGCCTGGTCCCCTCAACAGTTGCCTTTGTCCCCAAGTTCGAATCGACAGCTGGAGCTTTAAATTTCAACTGGGGTGGAAATACTCAAGAACTTATTGCTGCCTATTTCCTGTTCTTGTACTTGGACTTTGTTGGCTCATCTATCACTTTTGTGTCCATGGGACAGGTGAGGAGGTCTTTGAGAGCTATTATAATAGCAAGGCTTCTCCCTGGATGATACTGGTGGTTTCATGAATAATTCACACATGTTGATACAGTATGTACTACAAAATTTTGTGGAGGAAGCTGAGGCCAATGAACACTTTCCATGTCCTGTTCAGATGATGGGCCTTTTGGATGACAAGGGTAACATACCTCGTTCCAACATGGCATTCTCTGCTGATGCTGTGGCAACCATCATTGGTGCTTCCCTGGGAACTTCAGCTCTAGCAACATATGGTGAGCCTCTGTCGTGGATTAAGGGACATCCAGCTGCACATTATGCTGATTTTGATGGGACTAAAAAATGAAATGAAGACATTATATCAGGCCTCATTATATCAGACCTCTTCTGAGGATGTACTTGTTGATGTATGTATTCAAGTATGTTACCCCTGCTAACTCATTGATGTCATTGTTTGCCTCGTCAGTTGAGTCTGCATCTGCAGTGAGGGAAGGGGGCAGGACTGGGCTGACATCTATTGTGTGCTCCTTGTTCTTCTTTGCGTCTGTATTTCTGGCACCTCTTTTCTCCCAGATTCCAACCATCGCAACAGGACCCATCCTGTGCCTCATAGGAGTGATTATCTTCATGTCATGTAAGTTAATCACAAACTGCCAGATGTCAGCATAAAATTAATAAAAGGGATCCTTAGGTAAATTAGGTACATTATGAACACAGATCTACATTTTGGAATATACACCATTTGCTTAATCCTAGCCATTTATTAATGTGCATGCCTTCCATCTACACAGCTGTGTGGGAAATTAAGTGGCATGATCTGTCGGAGACAATCCCAGCCTTCACAGCCATCCTTGGTATGCCTTTGACCAACAACATTGCTTACGGCATCCTTGGAGCTATGTTCATGTGAGAAATGTATAAAAATGACTAATGCGACATGAGTTTGCATCTGGGTAGGGATGTAGCTGCACTCACTCCATCAATACATAGGTGTCTAGAACCTGGTAAGCAGTTCAAGATTGAAGGTGGTGTCTTGCACCCATATGGCTGTAAATCAAGATGATATGTCAAGTAAACATGGTTAATTCCGTTGCAATTGAAAGGAGATGCTGCGTAAGGTGTTATCCACAAAGGATCACTATTGTTGACCCCTCCCAGGTACGTGATCACCAAGTTTGTCACCTACCAGCTGTTCCCTGAGTGGCCGTTATACCAGAGCCGCTGGCCTGGCAGGACATGGTTCATGTCAAGAGCAGACACAAACAACCGCGGCATGTTCTGCCGTGTGCCAGGCTTCAACACTGATATTGACCCCAAGATTGGGCCCAAGCATCCTCACACAACTATTTGGTGAGGCACTCCTTCTTGAGGCTTCCCGAGCTACTTGTTATTTCTGTCTGGTTCCCTTGTCACTTCCGCAACTCATGTGTTTGGCCTTGGAAGTGAGGAACATGCAATGGGTATTTAAATCAATGAACACTGAAGTCACATGTGCACCTTCACAGGCTGGACTTCAATGCGCCACGCATTTACCAGGAAGTGATCAAAGGCAACAAATCAGATCATCAGTTTTGAGTTGCCATCCTGGCCCCTACGAAATGAGGGACCTCATCTCTCACTGTCAGTCTTGATTTCAGATTGTACGTGATTACATTTTAATATTACAAGGGAGACCATAATTTGTGAACACCTCCTTTGCCCATGGTCAGGTATTCTCCCCTGAGCCTGGCATCAGGAAATGTCCATTTTGCTTAATGATGGATTTTGCTTAATTCAGCACGTTCCTTCAGCTTCATCATGCTGTAGCTTTGACAAGGCCATTTTAAACGTTTCAGCTCTAGATTTCCTGAGTTGCCATGCATATGTATTACATGAATACATAAATTTCTTGGCACAAGTTATGTGTTCTTGAACACTGGGTATTCCTCTGAAACCAGTGTACACAGTATAGCCGTCCTTATGGACCTAGTTTTTTGACTAAATCCTCTAAAAAAACTCATGTATTTTATATGAGATTGTGTACTTCTGAAACTTAGATCTCACGAGATAAAAATTGTAATAATTGTAACAACCGCATGGACCCTTTTTCTCTGGTTTGAGAGAATCTCTAAGACAATCTTCACAAATCAAACCATGGTCAGCTTAACACCAATTTCATAATGTATCCCCAGTGCTTCAATGGATCTCTTATCTCCAATCTCTCTTGGCATTGGATTTCATTTTACCACTGAATAAATGCTTGGGCATCTTCGTCTGTATCACTCTATCAGCTTCTCCAATCTTGGCGAACTTGTTTCTCTTCCATTGTGCCTTGTCAGCCATCTTCAGAGCACGGTTGCGCATTGCCTCGTCCTTTATGCCTGAGCCAGCCTTGGGAGGTGCCAGTGAGTGGGAACGGCCTCTGGACAAGGATCTGTAACAAGCAGGACGTGATAAAGACTGACAGGAGGCTCCCTCACAGGACAGTGAAGGTAGTAACACTAATTGAACCTTCAACAAGAGACTGCAGAATGATTGCATTTTATTCAACACTAACTCAGACTTGCTGCTGTGTATTCATTTCTTAGCAGAGCTAGACGTACCTCGACTTGCTGCTGTGTATTCGCTTCTTAGCAGAGCTAGATGTACCTGTATTTGCTGCTGCGTACTCACTTCTTAGCAGAGCTAGGCGTACCTAGACTTCCTGCTGTGTATTCTCTTCTTAGCAGAGCTAGGCGTACCTGGACTTGCTGCTGTGTATTCGCTTCTTAGCAGAGCCATCCTCCATCTCCTGATCACCATCCCCAGCAGCCTCACTGCGGGCTACTGACAGGGACCTCTCCCTCTTCCTGCCTCTTGACTGAGACCGAGCACGTTCCACAGCAAGGCTGGTATCAATGCCCAGAGCACCCAGAGACTTCTGCATTACAAAGGAGCAATGCATGTATAATCAACAAGATGGCATATCAAGATGCAACAGCCCTTGCAAAAGAAGCAACATAAACAAATGTATAGAAAAGGTACATCAGCAACAGAAGTACTGGTCAGGCTGCTTTGACTTGTGCTCCTCGATAACAAAGGTTTCAGCAGTGACCTGCATGATGACCTGCTGCTGCTATGACCTGTGCCTCTAAATAACATGGGTTTCAGAAGTAGGCAAAAATTGACAAGATCTGCTATTGATATAATAAGATTGAGATATATATATCATCAAATCCAGATAGCATGAATTCGAAAACAATCCAGAGAGGCCTTGCTGGATTGTTTTTGTAATCAAGTGGAATCAGACCTGCACTGCCTGGAGTACAGCTTCCTTATGTACAGCTTGACCTCTCACCTTCATGTTCTCAGTCGTCAGTTTCCCTTCAGCAGAAGCCCTCTTCTGCAACACTGCCTGGTTGTTGGCGGAGCCCTTCTTTAGCCTATGACTTGCAACAAGCTGTTTCTTACGTTGTCGGATGGCAGCAAGGTCAGCAGCCTGATCTTCAGTCAGGTCTTCAACATCTTCATCCATGTCCTCCTCCAGAGTCCTGCTGTGAAGCACCTTCAGCAAGCAATGGAATGACACATATGACTTACAAGAACAGTTTATAAAAAAGACATGCATTCTCTGTAGAGAACTCTGCATCCTCCCTCAAGGGTCATTACAGAAAGGGCAAGTATAAACACATAGGGCTGCATATGATGTAAGCGAGTAAGTTTTGAGATGGAGCGCACATTAGTACAAAAATTCATGATAGCTGAGCAGATAAGAATATGATGATGACACTGCACCAGATATTTGCCATAACTAACCTCCAGATCATCCTCCTCCCTCTCAAGCTCTGCCAGCCTGGCATCAATATCTGGATCCACAAAGTCAATAACATTGTGGCCATCCATGAACTCCGGCATGATGTCGTACTTCCACTCCTCCCTCTGGAGCTGATAGTGTTTCCGGAGATCGGCCGAGTACACACCTGCAGAGGAGATGAGTGTAAATTAAAAGTGCACTTACAGAGCCCACTCACAATCTCAAGATCAAATGATATTCAATGGAAACTAACAACTTTAAATAAAACAAAGCTTCTTCTTGTTTCTAACCTGTACTTTGACTGAAGAATCTTTTGACTACTTAGTCAGGACACCTCATCTTTAAGCATCCTTGTCACTCATTTTCTTACCAGCTCCTCCGTTCTCCTCTTGCAGCTGCTTCTCCGTCCTCCGTTTCTCGCCAGCCTCCCTCCGCTTTCTTGCCTCCGTAACTCCAGGAGGGATGACAGGAGGGCGAGTATTGCCATCACGTGGCTTAGGCATTGCAACATGAATGCGATTGAGGACATCAGAAATGCGCTTCCCAGCCACCTGTTGCAGAACACAGCATTTTGCGTTTTAAAACACCCAACTAATAACTGAAATAATATTGATTCAAGTACTGTTTTTTGTGTGACTGATATGACTAAATGCATGGTCTTCACATGCATGCCTCTATGGACAGATAAGCATACTTAATGCATGGCCTTCATTTGCAACATGACCACACCTTTGTATCCACGCGAAAGCTCAGCAGCCGATCACACGCCACCTGCTTAACTGCCATGACACCCTCTTCTTGGAGTGTACTCATAGCCATCAGCACTTGCTCACCATCATCAGACCCATCACTCATTAAGCCTGTGGGTTTTAAGTTTAAAGTGTGAACCCCAAGTGTGAATGACTTGCCAGCTTCCAAATATGAGAAAAATGTGAATGCTGTCCTACACACCTCCATTACTAATCTTCTTTGCCTCAGAGACCATCTCCTCTAAGAGCTTCTTGTCACCCTCAGACAGGTCCTCCATACGACGGCTGTCGATCTTGTTGCATACCACAAGGATGGGCTTGTTAGAAAAGAGTGGCTTGATGGAGTGGAAGAGAGCAGCTTGCTGTGCAATGGTGTAGCCGCACTGCTCACTCACATCCACCATGTACAAGCAAGCAGCCCTCAGATGAGCCAACGCAGTGATACTCTGATGAAGGGGCATTACAGGAGAAACAAGATGAGCTTGTGAAGTAACACTCTCATGAGACAAGTGTGGCAACTCAAGGTGAGCCAACGCAGTGATACTCTGATAAGTCTCATTACAGGAGAGACAAGCTAGTGTAGTAACACTCTGATGATTATGGTGATGATGTAATGTGTCATCAGATGGGCCAATACAACAAGACTCTGATGATTATGGCGATGATGTAATGTGTCATCAGATGGGCCAATACAACGAGACTCTCATGATGACATATAACTGAAGAGATCATGGAGCAGCTGTTCTGAAGCATAGAGCTCAAACTGAAGTTCTCAGGTTTCCAGTTCAGTGCCTCAAGTTGATTCAAAGCAGCCCCTTCAGCTACTGTACTACAAGTCTGACAGCATGGTTGACCTATTCTGACCTGCATCTCAATGGTGTTTCTCTCCTCGAGGGGTCTATCCAGGATCCCAGGTGTATCAATGACCTGCCACCTCAGGTACTTATAATCCATGTGACCGACATACAATGACTTGGTAGTGAATGCATAAGGCTGCACCTCCACCTCTGCACGAGTCAGCTTGTTCATCATGCTAGATTTCCCAACATTGGGGTAGCCACAAAGCAAGAGACTGCGAGTGTTTGGGTCAATGGAGGGCAGTCGGCTCATGTGCTGACGGACCTGCTCCAGGTAAGCCAAGCTGGGTCCTTGTCGCTTCATCAGAGTGCACATGCGCCCCTGAGGATGAATTAGTAACAGCATCAATAGCAGTAAGACAGTGATAGTGATAGTTATTGTAATATCTGTGAAAGTGATAGTGCTGACAGTACCTTAGATGGTGATAGTGCTGACAGTACCTTAGATGGTGATAGTGCTGACAGTACCCTAGATGGTGATAGTGCTGACAGTACCTTAGATGGTGATAGTGCTGACGGCACCCTAGATGGTTATAGTCCTAGCAATATCTGGAGTAGTGATAGAGCTATCAATATGTGTGATATTTAAGCAGCTTAGGGAGACTCCTGAGTCCACTATCAAAGAAGACTTCAACATATAAATAAAACTTGTTTTGGCAGCAAGGCTTACTGATGACACAGGATACATTCATATACAACAAAATCAGTTTTCATAGCCCAGCACCGCATGCTACTTTAAAGATGATAGTATAACAAGACAGAATTGGTTACAAGTAAAGAGGACAAGCAAGAAGCACAAGATCCCACCATGGCAGCTCGTTTTAGTTCCTTGCATCGGTACAGTGAGTCTCCATACTTGAGTAGCCGATTGTAATCTGAATTGAGAACAAAAGGGTGGAGTCAATATCCTTGAAGATATCTGTTAAGCTCCCTGCTGGTCAATACACAACCAGTCAAGATGCATGTGTAATTGCCATATATAACGTCCACCATATGCCCACCTTGTGCTAGTTTGTCAATCAAGTTGCGTGCAGTATTCATCTGCCCTAAGGCTAGCTTGTAATGGTCTTTGTCATACAGCACATTCAGTAGGTCAGAGTAGAAGGGATGAATATCCTCTATCTTAGGAAATTCGTCCAATATGCGAGTCAAGCTTTCATTCCAGTTTTCAGCTGTAAACTTAACCTTCCTCATGTAGAACTGACGGATTCGCTGAATGCTCCAGCCATTGTGAACGACAGTAGGTGTGCCCCTCTGCGTTTTACTCAAAACAATATCTATAAAATCTTTAGAAGATGGCACCACTTGCATGGCCTTGAAGTTATAAGACGGCATGCTGACAAATTTAGTACAAGTGGGAAAATCAGGGCGGCTTCGACAAAGCTTTACTTTATATCAGACTACAATCAAAGCAGTTTATGTAAATACACAAGCGCTTTGTAAAGTACGGATATTACATACCTTGAGCAATATTATATGTGAAATTAAGGTATGTGAGATTTCACACTTGTAGGGAGATTATTGCACATTAGAACTATCTCAATTATACGGTTTGAATTGTATTGTACAGTAGTCCCACAATGGCCAAAATGTTTAAAGATCTCAAGGAGACCGTCCAGTACAAAATCACGGGTCAGAAATATCATAACAATCTTTTGGGAGAGAGCTTGCAGGACACCATGCGAAAAGCAACTGCCAAGACACTGGACGCACCTGATACTGCTTGCAATCAACAGGTGCACATTGGCTCAATAACTGTGAAGTTCAGTTTTTTAACCTTTCTGATGAAGTTACTTTGCTCATATGCAAAACTTTCGAGCACTTAGACGTTATGTTCCAATACGTATCATCACCCTGGTGCAGGTCGTGGAGATGATTAACTCTGAATGCGCAGAAGGCAGGGATCCAAAGGTCAGGGCGTAATTGTCAAAGTTTTCTTGAATGAGTCCGTGACGGGAGAGCGTGTCGCACCATCACTACAGGAGGTCGTTGGACTTTTGAAGGCTCGATTGCACATGGACAACCCTCAGAAGCAATTTCTGGCAGTAAAGCTGATCGAACAGGTTGGTGATGGTCCTTTGATAATCTTTAACACTATCGCAGAACCCTAAAAAGAGCTTCGTCATGTGCAGGTGATGACTGACTGTTCAGCAGTGCTTGGTCTATATCAATCAGACATCCTCCAGGCTGTCGCTGTTGTCATGAACACACCTGCCAAACCTGGCACAGATGCTGGCAGGCGCGCCCGCCAAGCAGCCATGGAGCTGCTCAGGAAGTACGGGCAGGCAGGCACCAGTGCAGTAAGGGCAGTACGTAGCGAGGCCAGGCCAGTGGCAGCTATGACAGGCTATGCAGGGCCTCCACCTTATGGCTTCCCTCCTCCTGGAGGCCCTCCCATGCCTGGCATGGTGTACCAATACCCACCAGGCTACCCACCAGGTGATCTGGTTCATTATCCTGTGTCCAGATGTCAACTCGATGATAATTAGCATTGGCCAAAAATTTGAAAGGTGTGAAAAGTGGGAACAGTGTGATGCTACGCATGTGTGGTCCTGCATGCCCGAATGTCCATGCCTGTGCAGCTGTTGTTACTATTTGTAATCCACAGCGCGATATCCATGCCCTTGCAGCTGTTGTTACTATTTGTAATCCACAGCGCGATATCCATGCCCTTGCAGCTGTTGTTACTATTTGTAATCCACAGCGGGATATCCATGCCCTTGCAGCTGTTGTTACTATTTGTAATCCACAGCGCGATATCCATGCCCTTGCAGCTGTTGTTACTATTTGTAATCCACAGCGCGATATCCATGCCCTTGCAGCTGTTGTTACTATTTGTAATCCACAGCGCGATATCCATGCCCTTGCAGCTGTTGTTACTATTTGTATTCCACAGCGCGATGTCCATGCCTTTGCAGCTGTTGTTACTATTTGTAATCCACAAATTAATGTCCATGCCTTTGCAGCTGTTATTATTCTTGATTCTCCATGATGCGATGTCCATACCTTTGCAGCTGCTGGTGCATTTGGTCCTGGCGCTGGTGTCAACATGGAACGCCAGTCAGTTATCGATGAAGTGCGTCAGTTGATTGAGAAGGCCAGATCCAACACAGAGCTTCTCAGCGACATGCTAGTTAATTCTAACAGCACTGGAGATGAGTTTGAGACGGAGCTTGTCAAAGATCTAGCCAATGAGGTGAGTGTACAAAGGCAGTTATTTGAACTTTAGGGGAACGAGGTACAAATAGAAACCTTCCTTATGTGCAAAGTAGAGTTATTGGTGTCAGGCAGAAGATATACATGGATGACGCTTTTTTAAGAGCCAAAGTGTTCAGAATTCTTTGGCAAAGTTCAGGTTAAAGAATTAGGTGAAGTACACAAGTTGTTAATCGAGTCTCTACATGAAGTTTCTACTTGAGTGTATCAGGAATGTAATTGTGGAAAAATGCATATGATTTTTGCCATGCCAAGAATTAGTCTTGAGTGGGTCCGTTCAGACGAGCGTTTTTATTTTGTGCCTTAATCTGAAGAAGCCTGCAGTCCTTTCTACGTTTCTAAAGCATGATATGTGTCTTACCAAGCCCTAAAGCATGATATGTGTCTTACCAGGTTCGCGAGCTGCGAGAGTTGTTCAACGCATACCTAGAGCAGATTGGTGCCATGGAAGGTCCCGATATGGAGCAGCTTCTTGTGCAGGCCCTAGAGGCAACAGATATGCTGGATGGAGCCATATCATTGCAGAAGGTGAGATCAGGCCTTCATGATGGAGCCATAGCATTGCAGAAGGTGAACTCAGGCCTTAATGATGGAGCCATAGCATTGCAGAAGGTGAACTCAGGCCTTAATGATGGAGCCATAGCATTGCAGAAGGTGAGATCAGACCTTAATGATGGAGCCATAGCATTGCAGAAGGTGAGATCAGGCCTTAATGATGGGGCCATAGCATTGCAGAAGGTGAGATCAGACCTTAATGATGGAGCCATAGCATCGCAGAAGGTGAGATCAGGCCTTCATGATGGAGCCATAGCATTGCAGAAGGTGAGATCAGGCCTTAATGATGGAGCCATAGCATTGCAGAAGGTGAGATCAGGCCTTCATGAGGCATGAGAGTCTGGAGGGATCCCCAAGGAAAACCTACAAGGTCAGGGCCCAGGATGCCCTTGTATTCAAAGCGATGAAGTATCCTTTAAAGATTTTCATGTCTCTAAAAGAGAATTGTGTCAATGATTTTTCCTAGGAGGGGGATGTTCTCACTTCTTCACCTCTTACCTAAAAGAACATGTTGCTGTCCATGCACCAGGATGTGGCATTGAATCAGAGGGAGGGAAGCTTCCAACAATCCACTGCTGCTGCAACACCAGGTGCACCTGCTGTAAATACAACACCGCCTTCTGCTGACTTGATTGGCTTTGATGACCTGGCAGATGCTCTCACTACATCTGCTGTACTGCAGCAGCCTTCTGGCCACATTGCAGGTGTGATTCACTTGGTCCCTCTGCATGTGAGTAAGATAATGGCAATTTATGTGAGAGTGATAAATCTTCATTGACCCCTTCTCATTTAAGCTTGATCTGTAGACTTCGAAAATTGAATGATTTGAGTGATGATGACTGATGACTCATCTGAATTAGGACATAGCTACCTTCCTCTTGCATCCTGCCTAAGTTTTAAATCCTCAACTTTCAGAACTTCCCAGTAATTATGCGACCTCTTTCTTGACCCTGGCTGATCTCATGGTACAGGCGGAGCTCCATCTGCGGCTGTTGATCCCTTTGCAGCCCCTCAGAGCCGTGATCCTTTTGCACCCCCTGCGCCAGCTGTACAGCCAGCAGCACCGACTGGTGATCCCTTTGCTGCCTCAGTGCCACATGACCCTTTTGCTGGTGTAGTGGTGCCTGCTGCTGCCACTGCTGCTGCTGCTTATCCTTACCCAACACCAGGCATGGCACCTTTCCCTACAGGCCTCCAGGCAGGTCCAGCATCAGGAGCTCCTGTTGCCAATGCTCAAATGGCACCCTCACCAGTAAAACAGTCTGCCTTTGCCAATATGTTTGCGCAACCAGGAGCATCTGCTGCATATGCCTCCCTAGCTGACAATACCCCTGTGGGACAGCAGTTCGCAGGACCTGTTGCAGCTCCGACTAATCCTTACATGCAGCAATTGCCAGCTCAGCAAGCTTACGGCTCCACCTTGCCAGCGTCTACGCCATCACCATACCCGCCTCAATTTAGTCAGCCCTCTCAGTTTCAGGGTCCTGGGCAAGCTCCTTATGTGCAGCAGTACGGCGCTGTGGCGCCTCCATTCCCAGGAGGCACATATGGTCAACAGCAGCCAACAGCAGCTGCGTTCGGGGCACCCCTGGTCTCTCCAAATATGAGCAATCCATTCCATCGTAGGTCCTTTCCTAGGGTTTGTACTGAAGTTATCTTTCCGTAAAACACCTTGTTCACCTTTTTTGTTTCAGCAAGTGCACAATCAATGGCGGCTTGTACTGGCTCTCTTTACCTTGTTGAGAAGTGTTTGATAGGTTACTAATGTACATGTTGACTTGATCTTGGCTTCGGAGCAAGGCGCAGCTATTCCTCCTCCGACCTCTGGAGGTAATCCTTTTGCAACTGCTCATACATCAGGAGCAGGGGGGACGATGCCTGTCACCAACACAGCAGCAGCTGTTGATAAAGAATGGGATATGTTCTTTGCAGATAGGTGAGCTTGTGATCTCTTTGTGGTCTTCTGTATACCATATTGCTCTGATCTTAATTAAAGCTATCATTAATATGGCCTTGATAAAATTCTTGCAACTTTGCACAGGACGGGCGCAAATGTGGCCCCCCCTAAGTAACTCTTGGTAAGTAGATTTGCTGCTGGCACTACTACTATTGCTGAATTACGAAGCTAGGCACAAATTATAAGGGGCAATCTCGTAAAATGGACATAAATGTACACCAACATGAATCTCTTATTTTACAGATCGATGTAGAATTTTCTACTGGTCTACTGGTAACTTTCAGGTTACGACAGGATGTATGGTTCAGAACACCATTAATCCCGTCAGATGTTCTAAAAAGACGTTGCTGGTATTGTAATGACTTATGACATTCGGTTAGGAATAGGTTATTACAGCATTACGTATCAGTAATTGCCATCAAAGCAGTGGCTAAAATCGCATCTACCTCCCAGATACCCATAAAAAGTGTTGGACACTTTCTAAAGCCATGCTATATCTATTAATATATTCGTGTTAGGAGTAGTGAGTTGACGCTCTAAATTGGACGGATTGGAAAAAGCAGGGTTCAGGTCATACGAGTACGGACTTGAAGAACCCCTCGTTGTTGCAATACCGAAAGTGATACTAGTTTGAAGGTGACCGAGGCTCCGTGGTGTTTGAAGAAGGCTGCATTGTTTACAACACGTGAAATCACTTGCCCTGTTCAAGTTCTACCTCAGGTACCAACACTGTATATGAGAGCTTGTCTTCTCTGGGGTATGCCTCACATTAAATATTGCATGGAGATTTTGTTTTCTAGGAAATGGTGGATGGCGTCTCACATTTCTTATCATATGAAATGTCTCTAATGCCTTCTTACATCAAATTATTTGTACATGTGTTTTTGTTTGCCACGCTGTGCTGGGAGAATTCATTACATTTTCATCAACGGTCAATTTTGCCGATGGAGTCCACTCTCAGTTTTAGACTTTTTTAATCGAGCTCAATTAGCCCATTTTTCTATTGAGAGTTTTGATGGTCATCACTTGCAATCACGATCCTTGCTTTTCTTCTGGCGCAATCTGCGTCCCTGTTTAATTCAGTTGCAGGTATCATATTTGAAGTGCTTCAAAAATGGCTACTGGTATGGGCTCTTCAGTAATTTTCTCGTTTAGCATCTGTTTTTACCCTATCGTCCTCTGTATATGTTACATTCGTGCAGTTTACTCTACAAAATTATTTCATACTTAATTATCTGTGATGCAGGCGGTGAAGTGAAAGTGGAAATTAAAGAAGGAAATACGGACTCAAATGCCGAGGTAAATGGCCTTGATAGTATGTCTTTAACGATGACTCAATGTTTACGATTACCTTACTTGTTGAACAGGTTGACTTCGCAAAAATCACCCAAAACGAGGCCCTCGCTTTGCTGAAGGTAGGCAGATTCGCATGACTAACTTCGGTCATCAGCTCGATTTTTCTATCTCGATATGTACGCAGGCAAATGTGCATGGCCTTACGTCAGAGGAGGCTCAAAAGCGACTGATTGAGTTTGGTCCAAACAAGCTGCCTGAGAGCACTCGCAATCCCATTTTTGTGTTCCTAGGCTACATGTGGAACCCTTTGTCTTGGGCTATGGAGATAGCAGCAATTATTGCTATTGCCCTGCTTGATTATGCTGATTTTGCCCTTATTGTTGGGCTCCTCCTTCTGAACTCCACTATTTCCTTCTATGAGGAGTCTAGTGCAGATGCTGCTATCAAGGTGAGGACATGATGAATTTACAACATGAATTGCCCATCTTAACTCAAGCTTCTGCATTCTGCCGTTCGATGTAGGCTTTGGCTGCTGCTTTAGCTCCTAAAGCTAAAGCCATGCGGGATGGTCAAGTTGTGACCATTGACTCTGTAAACCTGGTACCTGGAGATGTCATCATTGTCCGGCTAGGAGACATTGTACCTGCCGACATCAAGATCTTGAAGGAGGATGAAGAAGGCAACCAAGAAGATGAGACTCCCATGCAGGTGAGGACATGATAAGGTTCTTTCATACCTCCCTCCTTCCTTCTTGCATCATTTGCCAAATGCATCTGATACTTTTTGTAGCAAGTAAGTTGTGATGACATGTCACCTGTAGGTTGACCAAGCAGCCCTAACTGGCGAATCTCTCCCTGTAAAGAAGTTCTCTGGAGCTGTTGCTTTCTCTGGTTCTGCTATCAAGCAAGGAGAGCGCCACTGTGTTGTCTATGCTACTGGCTCCAACACCTTTTTTGGAAGGTAAGACGTTGCTGCTGGCTTCAAAATCTCTTTCAGTCAAAACTGAAAAGAGGTCCAATGATGTTGTTTCTTTCCTTTTAGTAGTAGATTTCTCCAACAGATTCATTTTCTTGATGCCTGGGGTAACCTAGTGCAATTGCTGAGAATAAGTTAACTCCCCTATTTACAGGGCTGCTTCTCTCATTGCTTCCACCAACAACGTTGCCAACCTCCAGAAGATCATGACTAAGATTGGAGGCACATGTCTCGTCACCATTGGCGTCTGGGTCATCATCGAGTTGGTTGTCCAATTTGTGCACTACAAGCATAGCTGTGGACCTGGTGTAGGTGCGTCCAGCCGTAATTGGCGTGGCAAGACTGTTCCGATGATTTAACAGATTTTGTACTCCTACATCCCTTGGGCTTGTGTTGAGCAACTCAGTAATAATCCTCTATTAATTCTCACTTTTTACTTTATCTCTGGTGATTTTGATGACCTGCAGAGGCTTGCCCTACTTTGACTAACATGCTTGTCATCATTGTGGGAGGAATCCCTATTGCAATGCCTACTGTGCTGTCTGTGACCCTTGCTTTGGGGGCTGCCCGTCTGGCCAAGGAGGGAGCCATTGTTGCACGCATGTCAGCTGTGGAGGAAATGGCTGGCATGGACATTCTGTGCTCTGACAAGACTGGTAGGTGAACATACTTTACATATGCTACTGCTAGTGCACACAGCTGGTGCTGTGACAAGAGTATTGGTTAAAAATGACTGGAATGTTGTAGCTGGTGCACACATCCTCAGCCCTGCCTCTTGTTGGTTTTAATTGCTGTAGTTTCTTCATCAATATGTTGGATCTGATTCATGTGCAGGCACACTCACTCTGAACAAGTTGTCGGTTGACAGCAGATCAGTGTACCCCTGTGAACCTGATATGTCGGTGTTGGAGGTGATGATGTGGGCTGCCTTATCTGCTAACACCATCACTGAGGAGCCAATTGATGTAGTCCTGTACGAGTCCTACCCTGAACAGGTAGTTATATGACTTTTAACCCTGAACAGGTAGTTATATGACTCTAGACTGATGTAGTACTCCATCTACTCCTAAAAGTACAGTGTATGGATGAAACCTAAGGCTTAAAACAAGGCTTTTACCAGAAACGTTATACTTTGAAAAGAGGTCGTCACATGTCCATTTGGATTTGATGTGAATGATCTCAACATGTGCTGTACTAGGCCTGGGATTTGGATTCTATCATAATTTCATGGCATGGTTTGCAGGAGAACCTGAAAAACTTCAAGACCATGAAGTTTGTGCCTTTCAACCCAGTTGACAAGTTCACATGCGCGACAGTTGTGGAGGCAGCCACTGGTCGCGTCGTCAGACTGCTGAAGGGCTCACCCCAGGTGACAACAGGCTCTGATTGACACTAACCAACTGTCAATGTGTCACTGCCCTGCATCAGATGCCCCTTCTAAAATGTTTTCATCCAAACTTGCAATTATCCTGCAGTGAGTGCATACCCTCCTCTATCAAATTGAGCTTGCTCATTGCGCAACGTCTCATCCTCATTCTACATAGGTTGTGTTGAAGCGTGCTTGGAATTCTGCCGAGCTGAACGATGCTGTCAACAACAAGATGATTGAGTTTGCAAACCGTGGGTTCCGCTCATTGGGTATCGCCTTGGCTGAGGGTGATGGGAAGGATGGAGAGACCAAATGGAGGATGCTGGGACTGCTTCCCTTGTTTGATCCCCCTCGTCATGACACCAAGCAAACAATTGAGAGGTGCCACATGCAGGTAAGGCCCAAGTAGACTCCAGACCCCACGTGGAAAGAGGAGAATGATCTATTAGTTCATCAACAGTGATATACGCTGTCAGCATGATATTTGTAAGAATTTTCTTTCCTGTGTTTATATCTTAGATTTTAACATTGATCATTCCTGTCAGGGCATTGAGGTCAAGATGATAACTGGTGATCACTTGCTGATTGGCAAGGAGACGGCCAAGATGTTGGGCATGGGCACTGAGATGTACCCATCTGAAGTGCTGATCTCTGTGAGTACTCCTTCATTGGTGCTTGAGCATATTGGAGTCGTAGTATTGGAGTCGTAGTATTGGAGTCATAGCAAAATCATTGATGTATTAATAATTTCATTTCGCCTTACAGGCCAAGAACGGGCACCCTGAGCACCTAAAGGGATACAAGTCTCTGCTGGACATGTGTGAGAAGTGCAATGGATTTGCTGAAGTGTTCCCTGAGCACAAGTTTGAGATTGTCAAGATTCTCCAAGAGGGAGACCATGTTGTGGGTATGACTGGAGACGGTGTGAACGACGCCCCTGCCCTGAAGAAGGCTGACGTAGGCATTGCTGTGGCTGGAGCCACCGATGCAGCTCGTGGTGCTGCTGACATTGTGCTAACTCAGCCTGGTCTGTCCACCATCAACACGGCCGTCCTTGGAGCCCGCAAGATTTTCCAGCGCATGACCACCTACTCCAAGTACACAGTGGCAATGACCTTCAGGATCTGTTTCACCTTCGGACTTCTTACCACCATTTACAACTGGTGAGTAGCATATATCATGAGCGCAGGAAGAAGTCGTAAACCATGTATTGGCTGTGAACTAATGATGTGAACTCAGGCGACAGAGTAGGGAGAAGGATCAGCCTCCTCATGCCTCCACTCCAGCTGGTTTCAGAGCAAGGAAGCAGCAGGACAGTGGCTACTAGAAAAGGATGTTTCAGATTCCTGTGTCATAGTGAAGAGATCTGAATCACCTGCAGATACATATTATTTGTTCTGATGACACCCTCCCCATATGCTTTCCTCGCTGAAAGTACAAAGGATGATGAGAGATTGCATTATCTAAAACAGTCACCTTTGCCTGCCTCTTAGGTACTTCCCCACCATCCTCGTTGTCATCATGGCGGTGTTCAATGATGGTGCCATGATTGCCCTCTCCAAGGACAAGGTGGTTGCCAGCAAGCTCCCCAACTCCTGGAACCTTCCAAATATCTTCATCATGGGCATTGTGTATGGGCTGTACCTCACCCTGTCATCCATCATCCTGTACATTGTCTCCACTAAGACCATGTTCTGGACCAACCACTTCAGCTTGTACTCTCTCAATGACCAGAACTGGTATCTTACCACCTGGTGTGCAAGATACATAGATCAGACCATTGTGAGTCAAAGCGGGTCCCATGCAAGAAAGACCTTGGCATAACTGACTGTGAACTACAAAACATCAACCTGTGAATTGAGGCTATCAAAGTACACAACGTATTAAATGAGTCGTGAATCATGTGTTTTTGACACGTCTCTTTGCAGCTCCCTAACACCTTCCCGCAAAGTATCCCTGGATTTGAAACCAATGGACAAAGCCTGGGACAGATCCTGGCAAGCCCTGCTGGTATTGCAAGTGGCTTTGTACCCTCTCAACCCATTGTTCCAGGTTCTACATACATGTATTCAAACGCTTACGACTACAGCTTGTGTATTTTGAACCCTCCCGCCAACAGCCCTGGTGACTACAACTACCAGCTGACCAACGCCAATGCCTACATGCCCGGTGCTTGCAACGGCTTCTCCTACACCAACATCTCATTCCAGCCTACGGGTGTACCTACCCTGATGGAGCAGTGCATGACAGAGCAGAAATACACACGCGGTGCCATGATGAGGTCCCTGCTGTACAACCAGGTGTCCATCTCAGGACAAGCCCTGGTTTTCGTAGTACGCACTCAGGACTGGTCCCTCACATCCAGAGCTGGATCCCTCACTTACATGGCCTTCTTCTTGGCTCAGGTGTGTAACTGCCGTCGTAGCTATCAGTGTGCCATCTTTGCCCTCGAGTAGTACTAACTAACTTCACTCAAGATTATGGACGTACTGACTTACCTCACTCCAGATTGTGGAGGTAGTAACTAACCTCACTACAGATTATGAATGTACTAAATAGCCTCACTCCACTACAGAATTCCAGTGATTGTTAATATTTTCAGATCTGCACAACCCTTCCTCCATTTCCCTCATCACTGTCTATCTCTTCCCACACAGGTTGGCTCCACCTGCATTGCCCTCTTTGGCTTTGCTGGCTACTCTAACCCACGCTATCAATTCACAGACTGCGCCTTCTGCAAACTGTCATCTGGAGGTGACATCCCCTTCTTCAGTGGAGAGGTCCCCATTGGATTGACTGAGTCTGCATTCTCAGCCTCAGTTGTTGGCTGCACGTGAGTGCTTTCATGTCCAAATAAGCAACTTCCTGAAGCAACAATCTAAGAGACATGTCAATGTATCTCTCACCCAATGCATGCCATCATACCTCCTGTAATTATGCATGCGACTCGGTTGCTGACCTCAAGAAGTTTGATGTGTAAGTTTGAACCATCCTGAAGTTTATGTACTGCTGCTGTATCAGTGGATTAGAGGAAGGTTTAGAGGTGTACTAAATCAATTCTACAGTAAATCTGAAGTCCTGCCATGCCTATGTTTTCTTTACACAGTGCCTACGTCATAGTGGCATGGATCTGGTCTGCTATCTGGTTTGTACCCTTGGATTTGATCAAGTGGGCCCTGTGCTGGATCCTGAACGAAGACGGATTCCGCGATGGTGTCCAGTCCCGCACCCGCTCCGCTCCTGCCGAGGACAAGGGTGCACCTACAATTAGTGGCGCCACTGCTGGTAGCCATGGCAACCCACTGGGCCGTCAGTCTCTGTCCAAGGTCCCTGCTCAAGTGCTCGACAAGGCTAGTGCCTCAATCGTGGCCGTGGGCAAGGACAAGAGTGGAAATGTGGGTGTGTCGAGTGACTCCAGCAAGAACTTGACCATTGCTCGCAAGTCACTGGTCAAGACAAACCCATAAGGTCTCCAACCCATGGGTCTTATCCATCCTTAAATGTAGTGACAGTAAAGTAGACCATGAGGATTTGAATGTACTCGCTTTAATTTTCCAGACCTTACCTATGGACTCAAAACCAGTTGACAAACAGTTTGTGAGGCCCTAACATTATACTGAAAAGTATGTTACTGTTAAGCTAGGGTACAGGATGACAACTTGTGAAGAAAATATGATGTAATTGATGGCTCATGTGACAAATCTGTCCAAACATTGCTGCATTCAAAACTGTAAGCTCCTTCATCAGGGTTTAGACGGGCTAGGTTAAACAGAAAATACAGAGCTCAGCATCATCTGATAAGCCCTCAAAACTAAGATGATTCTCAGCCTTTACTCTGAACAGAACTGGTGGCACGTTCAGTCCACTTGACCGAGTTACCAAGTATGTCCTCATTTTGGCAACAAAGCTTGAATGCTCCCAAAAACCCACGCGATGATCAAAGAGGGCAGACCTGACGAGCCATTTAGGACCAGACCTCTTGAGTGCATCTACAGCTGAGCCTGAGACCCTATTGAGGTCTAGAATAGATACCACAGCACCACTGTCACCATCTGGAGCTTCTGTGCCTTTAACACCCTTCAAATCCTTCTTGGCTTTTATTAAGGCATCCCTCAAAGTCAGCACATCCTGAGGACTGCACGCTTTTGCAACCTGGTATTCTTTCTGCTGCTGAGGGCAGCCCAGCTCATGCCAACCATAGGCCCCAGTGATGACCTCGCTCAGAGGGTCCAATGAGGGCACTGTGAGAGCAGCTGCACAGAATAGGCTCTCCGACTGCAACACAGTTGGTACAGCCACCCATGCACCTGCCAACAAAATCAGCCACTCAGCTCAGTTGTCTTGAAGTCTCACATGCTTTCAGAGGTACCTCTAAGGAGAAGTGGGTGTTGAGATGATATTCATCATGGGGTGCAGCATAGAAAAGCATGCTGTTATGCCTTTTATTTGACTTTACCCAAGCACCACACGGGCCAAAACTTTTACTTTCAAACTTACGAACCTGAAAACAAGCTGCGCCAGGAAAGTGGACAATGTCAGATCCAGGCTCATACCTGCAGATGCAGCCTCCACGGCTAGCTTGCCCTGCAGAACGAGGCCGCTGTTTGTGAGAGCGTGTGCACACATATAGAAGTCAGCAGCAGCATTGAGCTTTAGCTCCTTCTTGCCTCCTTCATGCCAGGCAGGACCAAGATGACCCCCCCCCCTTATGTGGGGAACTGCCAGAACCCAGCCACGATCTAACAGAGGAAGCCTGCAATAAGATGTTGAGCAGGTACTCAGGCCAGCGAGGCAAATAAGCATCTAATAAACATTATGCGAGGTACATTGTTGTGCACGCAGCAGAGGAAGCCTGCCATCATGACAGGATGTGCTGTAGATCAGATCAGGGATGTCAACTTGCATCAGAGGAACAGGGTTTGCATAAAAAAATGTTGCAAATGATGTTGTGCTTGCAGGAGATAAAGATGCAACAGAGACATTGGAAAGTCCTGTCCCTTCATCATTCTGCAGAGAATACATGCTGCTGTTGCTGCTCCTCCTCCCATATGAGTGTGGCAGTTAATGCCCCAATCTAAGTAACACATATTAGTGCAGCACAGCAATCAGCACTGAGTGCTCCTTTTTGGCATGCCTCTTCCCTAGGAGAGTTAAGGAGGTAGGGATAGCGCACCTGCCAGGCTGGTAGGCCAGATTTTCAGGTAAGCCGAATGAGCCATACACCTGCATCAGAACAGGCGCTCTACTCGGCAGGTTCTCCTCTGATGTTAGGCCTGAAGATGTGGGCATGTCCTTTCTGTAGACCAGAGATATGGGAACAGAGATGGTGCTCCCTACTGAGTGACCGTGCTGGACCCATACTCTTTTGTGAATGTATTTTGTCACACCCAGGACCTCCGCTTGTTCCTCTTGAGGTGACAACACTGCCTTCTTACTTCTGGATGTGTGCTGACTGTGGCTTTGTAGCCTAACCATCAGATTATGAGGTGGCAAGGCAAGAGAGCTGTACTGCATTACCACAATATGTTGACCATCTAGAGAGGAGCTTGGAATGATGACATCAGGAAGGTTTCCTATTGCAAGAGAGTTTGCAGGGCTGCATTCTGAGCGGAACCATCTCACAGGTTCAAGCTGTACAAAAGGCACTGGGATAGTGACCTCTTTGTTAGCCTTGACTTTGAGTTGGAACACATCTCCAGAAGAGCTTACAGAGCTACCTTCAGCCTTACCAAAAACTGCATCGCAGCCGTCAGAATTATTTTCAGGAGCCCCTACAAAGTGAACATCCTGTCCTGAAAGCTGATAAACGCTGATCAGGAATGTGCTTTTCTGTCTGTGATCCACAGTCACCTCAGCGTCCTCATCTGTATGGCCTGCCACCTCAGTTGATGTTGCACCTGTTTTCTGCTGTACTCTCATTCTGTTATCAACATCTACAGTGGCATCTAGTGGAGTGCCATCCCTCTGCTGTTCCTCTCTGAGACTCAGGATCGCATGCTTGGAAACATGAAGCTGCTTCTCATCCCATCTCTCATGCACCGTCATCAGCTGCCCTGTGTCATAGGATACTTGTACTTTTACCAAGCATCCCAGACCAGCATCTTCAGGCAGAAGCTCTTCCATGCCTCTACACAAGGGCAGAGGTAGGACATCCCGCACCCCATGATTTGCAGTGGCTGCCCCTGAGTATGACGCATCCGTACCACCAGAATGTGCACGATCCTCCAAGATTGTGGCTGCTGCTGCTGAGTATGAAACGTCTGCACCCCCAAAATGTTTACCATCCTCCAAGAGTGTGGTGGTGGCTGCTGCTGAGCCTAGTGGAAGTGCCAGAATGCGACCAAGAGGCCTCTCAGCATCCCATTGTCTAATGATCAATGTGCAGTTCGAGGCCCACTGTAGCAACCTCGGTCTTGAATGCCATTCCCTCTGGACTTCCTCCAGAGCTACTTTGTCTCCAACCTGGTTACCCTCTCTTCTCTGGTCTGCACAGCACAATGACCACAACGGCTCATCTGTTGAAGTCCATTGTCAAAATTTGTTTTTGACCATTCTAGCAGCAGTGCAGAGCAGGGCATTCTTAAGCATCCATATTACCCCTCTCAAATTAAATGTTAAAGTCAACATCCACTCACTCACCATCACTTTTCGCCAACACATAAATCTCTAAACGGCATCCTAGGGTTCGAGGCATCAAGTTACACCATTGCCATGATAGGAGGGCCAAAGGCTTTTGTAGCTCCAAGCTCAGTGGTACAACAGCCCTCTTGCTAGCTAGCCTAAACGTGTTTTTAGGCCTTTTGCTGCATTGCTGATCTGATCCAAGCCCTTTATCTAAGGTTTCCACAGCTTTGCCCACAACATTACTGTGTACATCTTGTGCATTTTCTCTACTAGATTGCACATCACTTGCAGTCAGTGCACCATCAGCATCTGTGCCTCCTAATGGAAATGAGTGAGTGTCCTGCCTGCAGGCAGGTAACAAAAGCAGTACTTGCGCTGCCAGCATGTCACTGCCGATTGCATGCACTGATAACAGGCCGCAGGGTCCGCTGCGCTTGAAGGCTAGATGTAAGTACTCTGGGTCTTGAAACACCAGTTGAGGAGTACCTGAGAGGAGGCAGAGACATCAACTGAATAAAATCTAGGCGGAGGCAGATTGAAGCACATTGATACACACACAATTCAAACTCAAGGGGAAACAGTGTCATTTGCACCAGTATTTTGCCTGATGACCAATTCAATCCAGAATTTGTTTTTACAGAAGGTCACACATAATAATATCATTTTACTATTCGGATACGCAGACTTGTGCACCCAGGCTTCCAATTAACTTGCAATGTTCACAAACTTACCTTACCTGTTTAGGGTTTAGGGTTTACCTGTTACAACAGATAGCGTCCACAACTGAGCAGCGCCACTGGCTAAGAAATGCACTTCAGGGCCCTCAGGAGACCAGGCTAAGCTTCCTTGCACTCTTCCAATGGGCGGAAGTACAGGGTCACCAGATCCAGCATCCAGCACGTGCAGGGTCATTCTGCCCCAGCGGGTAAGGCCTCCCGCCTCCCTCTGCTCTGACAGAAGATGTTCATTAGTCTGGGCAGCCGTATCACCAACCCTATCAACAAGGCCCTGTGCCCTCTCCTGAACTCTGGCAAGATCGTTCCTGTCTGGGCTCTGATTCCCCTCGTCAGATGAATGTAAAGGGATATCTAGCTCCGTGTGCTCCGCCCAAGGCTCCTCAGCCTGCCCATCAATGCGCTCATAGCCTTCAGTGAAAGCCACCAGTTCACCATCCCAACTGGGCTCCCAAGAGTAAAGGCAATACTTGTATGCTGCTTGGGTCAGGGCTTTGGCATTAGAGCATGAGTGCGGATACTTCCTGGGCTGATCTCTTGCTGCAAGGGCTGCCCACCATTGATCCCCTCTTTCTTCTATATCAATTACAACTGTAACATCTTGAAGAAGATTCAGGGCCACCTGATTTCCTACTAGACCATGCTCGGGCGTCTCTGAGGTGCTCTCCTGCTGATGCCTGGGAAATCTGTCGACTGAACCCTGCCCTATTTCCTCCTCATGAATGCCAAAAACACGTTGCCACTCAGATAGCCTCACTCTGCACACCTGTACAGGAGTTGACCTCCCAGACTTCCTTGAACTTATCCTGATCTGATTCAGTGAGGAATCAACATTGTCTCTCTCAAGATCAGCTCGCATGCTCTCACCAGAGCTCCTGGTCCCAGCACTTGGACCTACTATTGATTCAGGACTATGTGAGGTAGGTGGTCTGCAAGGTCTGACTATTGATTCAGGACTATGTGAGGTAGGTGGTCTGCAAGATCTGATGAAGAATACCCAGCCTTCGTTGTCACGACTCTCAAGCCGCACAACTTTCACAGTGCTTTCCTTTTCCTTTCCATCCTTCAACTCAAAGGTGATGCGCTCACACTGCATCACCTCCACAAAGCCCACAGGGACATCATTTGCCTCCTCAGCAGTTGCATGCTCTACAGCAGCTTCCCACGTTGCTGCCTCTATCTCTTGCCGCACATCCTTAAAGAGCTGCCACTGCTTGGATGTGCCCATCAGGGCTGCTCTTGCATAATCATCTTCTTTTTTCAGGTGAAGCATTACTTCCGGCCTGCTTCTTGATGCATCCCTGAAGACATGACAGGCTGTGAGAACGGGTGGAGCATGATGTGAATCCTGCTAACTTATAGTGCTATCCACAACCATTACTCAAAGTACTTATAAGGATTTGCTAAAGCATTATGTCTCTTCTTGTAATGGCGCTAAAATCTGTGTGTGTGTGACTGGCTTTGTAACATTTTCATGTTTAACTTAGTCGACCCAGATGCAAAGACAAAAGAATGAGGCGCCCTCGAAAATTTTGAATAGGAATGCTCAAGAGTCTCATTCAAGATACACCCTACTACCTCATCCTCACCTCATCCATCCGTAAGAATCTTTTCTGATGTCTCCATGAAGGGCTGGAAGGGCTGTGGATTCAACGGACTGAGGCGTGGGAGGAGGCTGTAGTGCTGAGTAGCCTGGCCGTTTTGAAGCCTCACGTACTATGAGTGGCCTGACACCATTTGGAATAAACTGTTGAGATCTCAGCCTGGAGACTTGAGGTTTAAACATGATGCCCGAGCTCAGTCATAAAACAATGGCATGCTTATGGCACGAAAGCCTTCCAGTCGGATAATTGTATGAGTTTTGTCCTCTAATGAATTTTACGGCAATGGCACAGTTCACTGTGTCATCCATCTTCAGGTGTGGAATTTTGCGTTACAAAAACACCCTTCACAGTACTCTGACCTCTCTGATTTCTTCGCTTCCGTGTGATGCTGCATACTTTAATCCGTTCATTTATCTCTACATTTCACAGCCAACTTAGGTCCTTGACGACGTCTACCTCGCCAACATCGTTGAACGTGCATTGCTTGAATGCTACTCGCTCTGTATTACGCGTCAATGGTGATGATTGCCTGCATTTTCTTCAGGTATGTTCGGATGCAAGTGTGTTTCCACTAGTATCCAGACCTCTGATACCGACCCCTGTGTCGTTACTAGGGTCTCATAACAAACGATACAAGGCAGCTGATGGCATCAGGTAGGAGTATCTTTTGTAATTTAACATGCAAGCATTGCCATTTGCCATGCTCCAAAAATGTGACTGCTATCAAGTCTTAAATGCAAACTATTAACAAGTAGTTTCTTTCCCATACTTAGGCAGGCCTTTGTATGCAGCAGTGCTGAGTCCCAAGGGAAAGCTTCTTCATGATGTCTTTCTTTATCAGGAGCCTGGTGAGTGCTCATGCACATGGTCCGTTTAACACATTTGGTTAAAACTCTGAATCCTCCGAGAACTTCTTCCTCTTGCTTTGCTTGTCTCCTCATAGAACTTCTTCCTCTTGCTCCTCCGTGAAATTGTTCCTGTTGCTGTGCTTACCTCCTCCGAGAACTTCTTCATCTTGCTCCTCCGAGAATTATTCCTATTGCCTTACTTACCTCCTCCGTGAACTTCTTCCTCTTGCTCCTCCGAGAAATTGTTCCTCTTGCCTTACTTACCTCCTCCGAGAATTTCTTCCTCTTGCTCCTCAGAGAAATTGTTCCTATTGCCTTACTTGTCTCCTCAGGTCTGGAATTGCCTTCAACAAATAGAGTCCTGATGGAAGTCGACTCTGAAGGAAAGAAGGACATGCTGGACATCCTCACCAGGTGCAAACTGCTGCTTCTCTGATCATTTGGTGCATGATAAGCTTATAACAACAAGTTGGAAATTTCTTGCGTCAGAATAGTTAAACCGCAAATCTGATTTTTTCAAGAGAGGATTATGGCATTGTCTTCATTATTAAGACATTTTTCTGTTGAAATACACCGATTTGCCTTTAACAATTCACTCTCTAAGGGGAGTTCCTGAAGTCCTTACTAGGAGACCTGCCTCCACCTCTCAGGTTTTGAATATGGGATTTGGACAGGTCCCAGATATTCTTAAATTCAATATGTTACTATTGTCTTCTGATAACTTCTATATGTAGATACAAGCTGAGACGTCAGATTGTGATTGAGGATGTCTGTGACACCTTCCTTGTGTGGGCAAAGACAAAATCAGAGTTACTAACGATGGGGGTGGCTGAAAGAGAGCCATCCTCCACACCCTCTCTGCCAACTGTACGGTCAAGGGTATCAGGTACTCTTGTTATGAAAAATGTGTATAATCTGGTTATTCTTGCTTGGAGTGACAGCATATATATTGCATCATTGATTAATGAGTGGCAGGATTATTTTCCAGGACAGCCATTTACATCCTCTTCTCCTCCTGTGCTTCTGTAGTGCAGGGAGGCGTGACTGGTGGTTGGTCAGTTGACCCTAGACTGCCTGAGCTGGGTTGGAGGGGTGTATTCAAAGTAGGAGATGTGGAGGTCGGTGATCCCTCAAGCTCTGACCCCCAGGGGATAGCAGCCTACCGCAGGACAAGGTACCATCACGGTGTGGCAGAGGGGATGCAAGAGATGATTTCAGGTGCTGCTGTTAGTACTGCTGGGATCTGGTCAGTGATGTAATGTCCTCTCCTAGATTCCTCATGCTCACTGACAATGCTGGTCTTGATTAAAAAAGCTTCCTTGCCTTTTTACAATGAAGTTTGAAAAATGGTATCAGTGATTGAACTCTTTGATTTAGTTTGTACTAGTAGCCTTACATCACACTGTCTCTTCCTCTGCTTATGTAAGCTCAGGCAACTCTCTGCCGCTTGAATTCAATCTGGATGTTCTAAATGGTGTCAGTGATTGAACTCTTTGATTTAGTTTGTACTAGTAGCCTTACATCACACTGTCTCTTCCTCTGCTTATGTAAGCTCAGGCAACTCTCTGCCGCTTGAATTCAATCTGGATGTTCTAAATGGTGTCAGTGATTGAACTCTTTGATTTAGTTTGTACTAGTAGCCTTACATCACACTGTCTCTTCCTCTGCTTATGTAAGCTCAGGCAACTCTCTGCCGCTTGAATTCAATCTGGATGTTCTAAATGGCGTCAGTGATTGAACTCTTTGATTTAGTTTGTACTAGTAGCCTTACATCACACTGTCTCTTCCTCTGCTTATGTAAGCTCAGGCAACTCTCTGCCGCTTGAATTCAATCTGGATGTTCTAAATGGTATCAGCTACACCAAGGGATGCTATGTGGGTCAAGAGAGGATTTCTTTTAGCCACTTCAGGGGCATAATACGGCGACGTTGCATCCCCTTTCGTATATCTCAGCCATCCCTCCTTAATGCAGGTAGGGTTTAGAGTTTTAACAGAAGGTGCAACTACATTCGCTTTATGAGTCCTATCTCCTTGGCTCAGTAGCAGTTGCTAAGCTAACCTGTAACCTGTAAAAGGTCCTCCTACTTGCCACAACGCTATTTCTTGGCAGACGCTTTTCATGATCGCATTAATGCTTTTAGCCTTATCTTCTTGAGATAGTAATAATCATAAGCAGACTATATTGTTTTCAAGTAATCCACAGCGTTTAAGCTCCCAATTATTCATTTCTCCACAAGCTATTATCAGTTCAACATAAATCCTGAAGTCTCTTGAATTCGAGGTCATGTACAGATGTTTTCTTCCTGATTATGAAATGACATGAAGGTAGGTACCAATAGTGGAAGGATGTGGACTCAAGCCCCTGTATAGCAATATAGCATGCGCAATCATTGCTTTTCTTTTAACATGCATTGCATTGCAGACTTGCCCATATTAATCGAACCTGGAAGTATGGTTCGACTGCTTGGGCCTTCGGAGGAGCAGGTAGCAGGCACCGTCTTGGCTGTAGAGGGCAACGTAGGCCTTGCGCTCCTAAAGCTTTCTCATGTAAAACAAGTTGCCGATCAACACGAGGGACGGCTGCTAGTCTCTGCGACGGATGGGATTATGGGCCCTGACGCTTGTGAGTTGCAACCATTCAGGCCGCATTGGTGGCTTCCTGAATGGGGCCAAGAGGAGACAGGGTCTGCAAAATAGGGGTGCTGTAACCCACTCAAATAAGGGTTTTATAACGAGACTGAAACACATTCACAGAAAAGTGTGACTATAAATAACGACCACACATTCCTTTTATTTGCTGTCCAGCAAAAGGTCACGCGTTGAGAGTAAGGAGGGTGTTGCCAACAAAAAAAATATAATTTTATCATTTGAATCCTCATTCTTCATCCAATTAGAAACTTGGAAGAAAACTTTGTCTTAACCGAGAACCCGAGAAACGATCGAGGAGTTCTCTTCTCATAAAATCGCCTGATATTTCTGAAGAAGACCCTTTCTCTCTCTCTGTGCAATGCTGTTGTCCAAGCTATTGCAAGGCCTCATAATATGTACAGTCTTAACAGCAGTGAGATCTTATCCCGTCCTATTTGTTGATGCATTTGCATCCTCGTGCACATCTCAGCCAACAAGAGGTTACGCTAACCATGGCAGCCCCAGATTCGACAGGTAATGTAGACACAGGGTATTGCACCACCTTAGCTTTTAAGTACCAAGATGAACGGAATATTCTTACTTCTACTTGACTGACTCCCGCTCTGCGATACAGTACAATATCCATTTCACTCAGCACCAGTAACAATGTAATGGTTGCGCCAAATGCCTCTGTGTGCCCGGGAGCTTCCTATAACCTTCTGGTGAGCTTCCTAGTGTAGTCAATCCCGCCACAACATCATGGCTGGACTCCTAGCTTCCTCCCAAAAGCCACCCTCAGCATCATTGCTTTACTACGAGCTACAATACCAACGTTCCAGAGTTTGTAACAACTCCTCTGGCTTGATTATTTTTTTACATTGTTTCATATTTCTCAGCTAGATTTCTCTTTTTGAGATCCTGGCATTATTTATAGGTTACATATGACAACCAGTACCGCAACCATTTGGTTACGGCAACTTATGGAACCTTCAGTGCTGCGCCGGCTGGGGATCCACTGAACTGGTGATTCATTCACACCTTTGATTGTATGACAAGGATTTGTTCTATCCATACTACACCTATGTTTCATTGTTAAAAATGCTTCCATTACCATTTTGCACTTGAAAGCTGCATGTGGCAGAGGTTTGCCAAAACAGCAGAGAAGCATACCTCAGCAAGACAAACAGTACAATTCATAGTTGAAGGTAGTTTCTCTTTCCAAAGGATTGACTGGAATGTTGATTTCATGGTTCTTGTCGCCAGTAACAATCGCATGTATGAGACAAGCTTGGATTATGGAGAGCCCAGTGTCTCTTCAGAGCTCTTGCTGCCCTGTATGAATGAGATGCAAGGTGTGTTAAAATTGACATCGTATTAAAACTCAATGAACCCACTGATGTAAGTTACATTTTTTCACCTATCTCGAGACATAGTAGAGACAGGAGATAGCTCTGTTAGTCACTCACATCTTGTTAGTATGCCATCGAATGATACCTTTGGACATATGCAACATACGAATGGCTAATAATTTCATCCCCTGTCAGCTGGAACACCTTTGACCATCATGGTGACCACTGCATCGTCTCCAAGCTCTCCCTATTATCAGGCAGCTGCGGTTTACCCCATTGACCCCAGCTGCGGTGAAGGATTATGTAAGTGCCAGCTAGTGCCTCAACCAATTCATTAACGCTCATGCCTTAGCTTACAGCAATGAAGGCTTCATGTACTGCCGTTGGGCATATTTGTGTTGCAGGAGACATTTGGAAAGGGTCATGTGTGCTGATTTTTACTGTTGATATGAAAATGTTCTTGTGCTTTATTTAACGCTGCAGGTGTAGCTCAGTCACCTGACTCTCCCCCTTCACCTCTGCCACCATCCCCATTGCCTCCCTCTCCCTCCCCACCTTCACCGCTTCCTCCTTCACCATCACCCCCATTACCTCCAACTCCGCCTGCCCCGCCCCCCAGTAGGTTGCCAAGCCCACCTCCATCTCCACCTTCCCCTTCACCGCCACCGTCTCCATTGCCTCCTTCACCTAGTCCCCCACCCTCCCCACCTCCTTCACCAGCACCACCAACACCACCCTCTCCACCTTCCCCAAGCCCCCCTAGGCCCCCCTCACCACCACCGCCTCCTCCACCAGATCCCTCTCTAGCCTTTTATTTCACCGCGACATTGGACGCGAACTACAGTCAGCTGATGTCGGGACCATTTGTCAACGTCACAGCTGTAAATCTATTCAAGAACGCCTACATTTCAGCAACCGCTGCTGCACTCGGTTTACCATCACAGCAGGTGTGAGTTGTAGCATGAGCAAAGATGTTACACCAGCCAGGTCAGGTTTTTTGCTGTTTCAAAGCCACATACTCTAAAGATTTTTGGATTAAAAAACTGCAAATTCTGGCCTTGAACTACACAGAAGTCCCCAGCAACCCTCAAGCCTCACATGCATCATAATGGTTTTACAGGTGCAAGTGTTGGGAGCACCTTCAAGAGGATCCATTATTGTCAACACTGTGGCGTATGCTCTTTCTGAACAAAGCTTTCCAACCTTGAACCAAAGCGTGATGACATTTGTGAGAAACCCATACTTGGGCCTTGGAAACAACTTTGTCAGTGCATACACAATCTCTGGAGCTTCAGTCATGATCCTCAACATGAACCCAAGTTTACCCCCTGCGCCTTATGTAAGTTACAAGCAATGCTGTGATGGATTCAATGTTGACAGATAGTATGTAAGTTACAAGCAATGCTGTGATGGATTCAATGTTGACAGATAGTATGTAAGTTACAAGCAATGCTGTGATGGATTCAATGTTGACAGATAGTATGTAAGTTACAAGCAATGCTGTGATGGATTCAATGTTGACAGATAGTATGTAAGTTACAAGCAATGCTGTGATGGATTCAATGTTGACAGATAGTATGTAAGTTACAAGCAATGCTGTGATGGATTCAATGTTGACAGATAGTATGTAAGTTACAAGCAATGCTGTGATGGATTCAATGTTGACAGATAGTATGTAAGTTACAAGCAATGCTGTGATGGATTCAATGTTGAAAGATATGTAGAGTACAGAACCTTGTAAAAGTTTCTTGTTCTGAAATGTGCTTCTTCACAGCAAGTCTCTACATGCTAGCAAAAGCTATTGTCCCTGTAAGAGGTCAGCCTGACATTTGCTTCATTCCTTGATTGCTAAAATCCATTTCATTTTGTTGTGGTTGCAGCCGGTTCCGAAATCATTCAAGAGTTGGTAACCACATGTCCTCGTTGTCATCATGCTAATAGAAATATCTCTTCATCTGTATTGCAGCCTCCTCCTGACACCAACAGAACCAGCACCCCCTCTAACCTGGGTTACCATTGTCATCATGCTAATAGAAATATCTCTTCATCTGTATTGCAGCCTCCTCCTGACACCAACAGAACCTGCACCCTCTCTAACCTGGGTTACCATTGTCATCATGCTAATAGAAATATCTCTTCATCTGTATTGCAGCCTCCTCCTGACACCAACAGAACCTGCACCCCCTCTAACCTGGGTTACCATTGCTCTCTCTCACTGTCTGGTGGCACTATGGTGGTGCACTGGACTGCCTCGGAGCAAGGAGGGCCTGCCCCTGTCAACAATTGCACTGGACCCTCCGCCATCCTCAGTAATGATGTCCAAGGAGCAGCTCCTGGGATGTTGCACATTGCCATGCAGGGTGCTACCTCAGGTGAGATTCTTTTCACGTGAAAGCAGGTCCTTCTGAGTTGAAATGAATGGTTCCAGCGTGCCGGTTTGCAAACAGCATTTTTAGATAAAGTGGACCTTGAAACCTTACCTGGTCTAAATAAACTGGTTCCCGATATACCCGCACCACTCTGGAAAGGAGAGAAATATGGCGAACACAAGTCATATTTCATCTGCTGCTTCATGTTGCTGTTCTGACCTCCAGGCTATGTTGGGGTAGGGTTCTCACCTGGAGGCGAAATGTTCAACAGTGATGTGGTCCTGGGGTGGACTGATGGCACAGCTGAAGGTAGCATGGTAAGAGTGATGTGGTCATGGGGTGGACTGATGACACAGCTGAAGGTAGCATGGTAAGAGAACTTGCAGCCATCTGTGCCTTGTGTCCTACTTCATGCCCTTACGTGTCCCTGTACATGCTCAAAGTAAGAAATGCCTTAAGTTATACCAACCATTAATCTTGAGCGCAGAGGGCCTACTAGGAGCATACATGCTTTTATGCGAGGTTAAGTGTCTCATGCACCTTGTTTGGTGTTCTCGCTTCCCAATCCTTTTCTCTCCCGTCTTCAACAATGCTGATTTTGGACCTCCTTATCCAGTTATATCCTTGACTATTATTGCATCAACTAACATGGCATCATTTATGCAGGTGAGCAGTTGGAATGTCCCTTCTGGGAACTATTTCTACATTTCTGCCTCAAACAATGTGACCACCCCTTGGGCCACTGCCATGGCCGTCTATCAAAACCCCTCTGACTCTAAATTCGGAGGGCAAGTTGTCACCACTGTCTGCTTCTCCCGTCAATTAGTAGCAACGTCTGCCTCCGTCTCCTCCACAATTTCCCTCGCTTCACCGGTGACAATGATATATGCTGCTGCTGCTCCAGGGGTGCGCCAGTTTGGTGTACCGCACCCTATCCTGGGAGCTTTTCAGGTGCTTGACAGAATGTGGGCCAAGCTGAAAACAAGACGAGGTCCCAACACCACTGTGTTTGATTTAGCTAAGATTCTGCTCTTATGCCTTCTATTCTCAATTCATGCCTCATATCTCTAATTAAGATCCCCCATTATCTGATAAGAGGGCCACCTCCATATATTTTCTATAGGAAGCCTTTGCTGCCTCTTCTAGGTGAACTTTCTCTCTGGAGAAGGAGTGGAGATCTCAGTTGATGCTACCATCATTCAGGAGTTGAACGTCCATGGCTCTCTCATGTCCTTTGCATGGGTGTTGCTCATGCCCTCTGGTGCTATCTTAGCAAGGCACAAGTGAGTTAGAGTTAGAGTTTCGTGGCCACATGAGAGCCCATCGCAGAAGAGGAAATCATTGTCATACTTGTGGCAAACTGGCCCCCTGCTAAAAATGTTTGGACAACTGCTGACTCCTTGTCAATCATTCAGATTCTGTTGCATGGAAGCTACTGGACATGTCCATTTGAATAGCGCCATCATTATCACAACGTTATGGATATTCATAATGGCATGCATTTGCAAGGTTCGTGGGAGCTGTTTTTGATGAAGGTTAGGTTTTCTTGATGCTTATCCTATTCATGCTCGTTGGTTTGCAGGCACGGGTCTGTATGCATCCATACAATGGTGCAGCTGTAGCAACAGACTGTAAACAAATAAACAATCACAATCTCAGTCTTTGAGACCCTACGTCTCTAAATCACTTCACCTCTTATATCAAATTCTTCTCAGATACGCTGACTGCATTCCCTTCCGATGTGCCACTGCAGATGGATGTTTGGAGATACCAAGGTGTATGGAATCCATGTCTGGTTCTGTTTGCATCAGATGACCCAATTATCAGGCTTAGTGTTGTTCGTGGTTGGGTTTGCCTACGCATGGACTTACCTCCCTGGTGTGGGTAATGGAGACCCCATTGGTGGGATGGTGGGCAAGGTCCATCAGGTTCTGGGCACTACCATTATGGGCTTGTGTGGTGTGCAGGTGTGAACAGCATAAATAGAGGATGATGTTGCTATGAGTTTTTCTTTTCTACCAGGATGCATTAGGTGACGTTCAGGGAAGATTAGGCAGTAATGATTAATTAGGATATTGGATATTGCACTGGCTTCTCTATGTATCTATCTGTGTCCATTTAGGCAGTAGGTCATCCAAACTTGACTAGGCTAGACCTCCTTTGGAAAGACTGTGACATGTAGGGGCCCTTAACAATAGCAGCAACTAGAGTATGATGAGTAATCAGTGCTTAGTGGGGTATTGTTGGTGTCCTTAGGTCATCCTAGGGTTCATCCGTCCAAACCCTACCTCACACATCCGACCCAAGTGGAATTTATTGCACCAGTGGTTGGGCCGTGTCACCATCCTTGCTGCTTGGACCACTGTGTACCTGGGAGTGTACATGGCGCATGAGAGCCCCGTGTTCCAAGTATGAGATGTCACTAGCACAGCACTTGCTGCCTGAGTCGCCTATATCAGTAGGGGTGAAGGTTGTTCGTGTGGACATTTTTTTGACTAGAAAGGGTGACTAGGCCTCGTTTTCAGTGGTCCTCTCTAATTTTATGAGAATTTGGTATAACTGCTTCTTTTTTGAATCATTCCATTTCAGATTCGTCCTCTCATATCATATCCTTTATCTTGCAAGAGTGGCCTGTATGGAAAGTCCTCTATCACCACATCCTGATTTCTTCTCCTGTATTTCAGTTGAGCTATGTGACCTGGCTAGTACCCATCACAACTGTCATGGGATTGCTTGTTTTACTTGAGGGTTGCCTGACTGTGCTGCGCCCTGAGAGGAAAGAGGACTCTGGATTGGCAGCCCAAGCTGCTGAAGTTACTGCAGGTGAAAAGTACTCAAAGGTTAATGTTGAGAGTCAAAAGCAGGATGTGGAGCATGCGCAGATGAGCAAGCACGATGGAACCGTGGACGAGAGTGCTTTGAGAGGAGAGGAGAATTATGGACATGAGGGTGGGCACATCTCTACAGCTCATGTAGCTGAAGTCACAGTACAAGTTCCAGGAGATCATCGTGCTGTAGATGATACTGCAGGCGGCAGTGGTGGAAGCAGTGCTTCAGGGGGCAGTGACGGATGTGTGGAAGTGTTGACAAATGGATCACAGCTTCTCCCTGAAGATGGGGTAGTTAGGTTGAGGGCAGCTGTCTAGCTGGGATGATTCAGAGGATTTCAGATAGCTGATTGCATTGAGAGTGCCTGAAGCTACAAGTGGATGTGTAGGACACGCAATACAAGCATTGAATGAACTCTATTTGAATGATAAGGGACTCTGCTTTGAGTAGTATCCAAGAGAAGGACCTGGAGCCAGGTTGCTCCTTATTTGTGTACTGGACAGGGCCTGCCAACATCGCTATGACCCCGCCTGCTCTCTGTTTTAGGAGAGATATGAGTGCTGAGAGATCAGTACAGGATTTTAACATGAGCCAACTTGTTTTGTAACACTGAATGAGCTGCATGTTACAATGAAGGAAGAATTGTTTTTGCATAAGTTATTCTAAGTAGACAACATCGTTCATTATTTTTTCAACCAGGTTTCTGTTTGCTGGAGGAGGTTATGTCCTATGTATTAAAAACGAGTTCTCTGATGGTCAGTTTTCCATTTAGTCATTTCATTGAGGAGAATATTCTAAAAAATTGTAAATAAATAAAGTTCATGAGCGAGGAGCGTGGAGAATGCCAGGGATAATAAAGTCATGTAGGTATGTCATTTGTGCATTTCAGGGCTAAGCACGATCATTAGAAGCCTTGCCTATCACATAAGTCTCAGCTGCCTTCAGCACTTTATACACTTCAAGCCGTCTGTGCCGTCACAAAACGCTACCATGCCATTGCCCCAGTCAACATTTTTTGTCTAGCGCAGCCTGCGATGTAGCAAGTACACTCACTCAATTATGCTTAGTTAGGAGCAGTGATAATGTGCATCAAGAGTAATTCTGAAGGTAGGGCAAAGTTACGAGCAACATGCATCACAAGACAAATTTTTAAGTGTGCAAGGACCTGGCACATAGCCTGGCTTCTGCTGATTGCCCAATTCATTCAGGCGGCGGTAAGCCTTGCCTGGATCCGTGCCAACCTTTGTGATATTGTTGACAGTTTGTACATGATCCCGGAGACCTTAGCCTGTATCCTAGATAGCGCTGCTATACTGGCCAGGGGTAGAGACAATGGAGGGACCAGGGAAATCTGCTTAAGAGCTGAAAAAGAATGACATAGGATAACATGAAGGCATCTAGTGGGGCTGTACATGTTAAGGAGAATGTTCACTTTGGTCTGTTGCTCAACCTTGGTGACTGCAGCATTAACAATGCCCAAGATGTAAAACAATAGAGAATATCAACTTATGGCAAAGTAGGTATATCATCTAAGGGCAGGGATATGATCTTAGGGCAATGTTGTTATGTTCAATTCTGAGGTATAGCTTACTGACCTGGGATGAGGCGGTTGAGATGATTGAGCAAACTGGCTTGGCTTGCTATCAAGGCTTCTACTTGTGCCTCTTCTGAAAGTATGTGAGCGCTCAGGCTTGATTGAATCTCTGCATGTGTGTCATAAAATAGCAGCATCACTTGCTAGTACTTTTGTCTTAATGTTAGCTGGCTCTTATGATCATGTCTCCTTTCTTCTGAAAAAGATTCTTTACCTGATGTCAAAGCTGAATTCAGGATGGAACTTTGCATAATTATCTAGTCATGTTTATCAATGTCTAAGACTACGAATTCATGTGAGCATTACTGGCGGTGTGGACGGATGGTATGGACGAGAAAACCTATTAAAAGCATTGCTTTGCCTCAAAGACGTGCAAGCTCGCAAATGCCAATATGGTCAAAATGAAGCGAAAAGATGATGCCTTATCTGAAATCAAGAAGGTCGACTCTGAATCGTTGAAGTTAGATGTCAAAGATTTTGCATCTAAGCTTGGCTTTTCCTCTGGCAAAGGAAATGACTCAGCATTCGATGATTTCGCCCCCTCCAAAGCCAAAGAGCGCATAGGGAGTAGAAAATTAAAAAAGCATGGCGGCGACCAGACGCCTAAGGATAAAACCGAAAAGGCATTGATCGGAAAAAAGGCTGGGAGACCACTCAAGGTTAAATCCCAACAAAGCAATGAACTGAAAGTGCAGCATGACGGCCCGGTCGACGGTGGGAAGTCTCGTGATTGGAACTTTGGAGTTGGTCCCCGACCAGGTATCCGCATTTTGTTTCTAAATAGGTTAAGCATGTGCAAGTGTAGATGGTCATGACTCATGACACTGCTCACAGAATCATGTGGAGCTTGTTGTTGTTGTACTCTATCTGACCACTTTCTGAAGCTAACTTGGCACTTTCAGTCACGCAGGGGAAGAGGGGGGTTTCAAGTCTCTCCTCGGATCCAGTGACCCTGCCATTTGGTATGAGGCTCTGTCCAGCCTTCCTCAATTACTGGGTACTGCCCCTGAGGGCGAACCTGATCTAGATCTTGTTGAAACACTTCGCCAGGTACTTTCTAACCATCCAGGCTTCAGATTTTCAAATTTGCTTCAGACCCTAAAACACAGCCCTTATTGCCATGCATGTTATGAAGTGACAGGAGTGTAACATGACCATTAAGAATGTAGGAATCAGGGCTCACGCTTACTTTTTGAGAACATGCATTTGATGCATCCATGGCTTTGACAGGAAGGGGAGAAACTGCTGGAAGCTGAAGCTGCTGTGTTTGAACGTGAGCTGCAGCGCCGCAACTCAGCTGACTACAAGTGGCTGCAGCAAGTGAAGCGCTCCGGAACCACTGCAGACAAAGTGGCTGCCATGACTCTCATGATAAGGGTAAGCAGCAGTGGCAGTCTGTGTGGGGCGTACAGCATTAGCTGTCTGAGCATGTGACTAATAGTCTGGCACATCCTGGCCGATTCTGTTGTGTAGAGCATTGCCCTGATCAGCATCACCTACAGATCAAACCCTAAACCCTATTTTTAACAGCACATGACTTGCGTGACACTCCCATTCGGCTAGCCTGCGCTCTGAGCCGCGTGTATTTAACATCGCAAAAATGAACGTCCTGAATTGGAGCCTTCATCTTTGCCACTGTACCCCTGAGGTCAATGACAGCAGGCTTCATTTCATACAAAGAACATTGCAGTACATGACTCATGCAGTACACCTATCATTTCTCTGTCCTACTGACAAACCCTTCATTCTTCTTATCTCCTACTTGTTCAGGAGTCCCCTGTCGCCAACCTGAAGAGCTTGGACACACTCTTGTCCTGGGTACAAAAGAGAAAGGGAGGAAGGGAGGTTGTAAGGCAGGCTATAGAAGCATTGCAAGAGCTGATGCTGACAGTCCTGCTTCCAGACAGAAAGCTGAGATTCCTAGAGCAGCAGCCTGTACAGGTATGTGGATAGACACACTAACTGCAAATAGCTGCACAAAAGCACAATAGCTCCTCAACATGTGTTGGTAGAAGTGCTGGAAATGTATGGGAGCAGAAGGTAAGGAGTGTAACTTTCAAAGTTTTTGTCATATTAGAAGCTCTGATGCTCTTGTAGATCCTTCACGTGTTGCATTTTTTCAGTTCATAGCATCACGGTTCAGATGACAACTTGCGAGCGTGTGATGATTTCCCATTGCGGATTCCCCTTCAGCCCTGCATGGCTGAACAACTAACAGTCTTCCACCTTCTGACGCTCATTTGTCCAAAACCCATGTTTCAGTCTTTGTGGAGCTTTCATGATTGGACATCCATCATGCATAATAGCATGGAATATCAGGAATCATAATGCATGTTGCATGATCTGTAAAGAAAGCAAATGAGGATCATCCTTCGGATTCCCCTTCAGCCCCCTATGGCTGAACAACTTGTAACAGTCTTCCACCTTCTGATGCTTCATTAAGATAACGCTGTTTGCTGTGAGATGAGAATATGAGATGAGAACAGTGCTGCATGCATTTGAGGTATACTTGATGCTTCTTTCAAAGAACAATTCACCATTGTTCTTCTTGTTCATGATGACTGTGAGCCAGTTGAACACACCAGGGCTTGGTGACCTCTAAAGCCTGTGATACCAGGCTATTGAGGATGCATCATGACCCTGATTTGTTGATCTGGAGCACATTATGAAGAAATGCAGCTGTATTTGCCCCAATATTTCGGTCCCAGTCTCTCAAGTCTCACAAGTCCATAGGCTTTATTCAAAACTTCTTATCCATGTTCTTCAGATCCTGCCAAAAGGAAAGGAGGGAGGGAAGCGATTGCTTTATTGGTACCTCGAGGATGCTTTAAAGAGGCGTTACAACATGATGGTGACAGCCCTGGAAGAATGTACTCGTGACAATCTAGATTTCATCAAAGAGAAAGCCACAAAGGTGAGGACTTAACAAGGGGGCTCCTGAGAAACAAAACATCTGTCTAAGCTCCTGCAATAGAATTCCACCAGAATGGAAGTGAGCTCTTGACTAATGAATATTTTCAACACACTGGGCATACCCTTGTTTAGGGGTTAGCGTTTGACATGCATCTCGACGCTTTGCTGTCTAGTCCTCCTGCCAGCATGGTCTTAATTAATGGTGCAAAAAGAAAGATAATCTCATTTGCCGGAGTCCACTCAATGTGTGGGCTGGATCTCCCTTCCTACTGAGAGGATAGCAGTACACAGGATCATAAGAATGTCTTAACTCATAAGCTTGTCAAGGAACTGCCCCCTGCAGCAATGTAGCAGTTTACGAGTCATTTGATTGGATTAAGTGATTCAGAGTAGATTAAACCCATTCTGAATTTATGAGTAATTATTGCTAATCACTTTCCTGTGATTTGGTCTCATTTTTTAGTTACAGCATTTCTAAACATCATCATGACTCAGCATTGAATTGCACAACAACCTCCAGGCTACACAGAATCACCTATGCAGTAGTTTGGCAAGGAAGTGCAGAGAGTGATGTAGTTCCCATTTGCCTGAGGGGCTCCTTATTCGCCATGGAGTAGACCTCCACGATACTGGGTGCATATCATTCAGTTGAGCATAATGTCATACCATGCATTGAATTGCACAACAACCTCCAGGCTACACAGAATCACCTATGCAGTAGTTTGGCAAGGAAGTGCAGAGAGTGAAGTAGTTCCCATTTGCCTGAGGGGCTCCTTATTCGCCATGGAGTAGACCTCCACGATACTGGGTGCACACTTCAAGCCATTTTTGATTATTCATCTGAGAAAATCTCATATCCGTGCTCTTTAATAGAGAACATGTACACAGTCCTGGTGCATACATCTTAGTCCTAAAGCTTTTAAACCTTGTGCTTTACAGTGCATGTATGAGTTGTTGTCTAAGAAGCCTGAGGCTGAGGCTCGCCTACTCTCTGGTATCACCAACAAGCTTGGAGATCCTTCCCGCAAGATTGCATCCAATGCTGGGTACTTGTTGGGCCAGTTACTGCTCACACACCCTGCAATGAAGCCTGTGGTATTGAGGGAGGTAGGTCGCTGGATTGATATTGAGAGAGGGATATCACTGGTTTAATATTGAGGGAGGGAAGTAACTCCTTTGTCATAGTCTGCAAGGAGATCACTGGTTTAATATTGAGGGAGGGAAGTAACTCCTTTGTCATAGTCTGCAAGGAGATCACTGGTTTAATATTGAGGGAGGGAAGTAACTCCTTTGTCATAGTCTACAAGGAGATCACTGGTTTAATATTGAGGTAAGGAAGTAACTCCTTTGTCATAGTCTGCAAGGAGATCACTGGTTTAATATTGAGGGAGGGAAGTAACTCCTTTGTCATAGTCTGCAAGGTCTTCAGGCCTTGGGATGATGATGCTTTCTTAACCATTCCTCCCTCAGCCATATTTTGACACCGTCATGGAGGCTCTCCAGGCCTTGGGATGATGATGCTTTCTTAACCATTCCTCCCTCAGCCATATTTTGACACCGTCATGGAGGCTCTCCAGGCCTTGGGATGATGATGCTTTCTTAACCATTCCTCCCTCAGCATATCCTTCAAGCTGCAGAATGCCTATTGGCTTTAATGTGATAATCTGTGTTGTCTGGGGATATTTTTTATATGATTTAAAAAACAACTGAAGGTATGGAATATTCTATGAACATGAAATGTGGATTACATCCTTCTCTCGATGACCTACAGGTTGAGCGATTTCTGTTCCGTCCTGGTCTTCAAGAAAGGGCTAGATACTATGCTGTTGTGTTCCTCAACCAGATGGTCTTAAGTCACAAAGTGGGAATCTGCGTGTCTAAGGGAATATGACTTGGTTCTTACTTTGTGCACGTATTTCAAATTGGCCTGCTATGTTTTTTTTCCCAGTTGTGTTTTCGTTTGTGCCATATGCAATGTGCATCCTAACTTAGCATAATATAATAATAATTTTGCATGTGTAAATGAATGGCTTGTCACACCCATATCACTCCCTGCCTCCCTCAACACTCTTTGCAGATATCAGAAGGTGGCGGTACATTGGCAAAGAAGCTGATTGAACTGTACTTCACAATGTTCAGAATGGTGATACAGGGTCATTTTGGGCGAGCAGGAGAAGCACGGAAGTAAGTGTCAGGATGAGACCTCGGCATGACATCATGATGTCTTGCATTTAAATCCATAGATAAGATTCTTGTAGACGCTGTGCCTAAACCCTAAGCCTCACACAGCATTCTGGTACGGTAGTTTCATGGTATGGAGGATTACAGGATGCCTAAAGGTTTTTAATGTAAGAGCCCACCCAGAAGGACCAATCTTGGCCTTATTCCTTACAATAATATCACTTATCATTCTGTCCAATTCACTTCTCGTGCTCACACTTCCTCCTTCCATTAATGCTCAGGATCCAAGAGGAGCGTCACAAGGCTGAGGTAAAGAGGTTCAGGAGGCAGCAGTCCAATCAGAAGAGTAGCAAGGCCTCAGGTCCAGCTGACAGCAAGAGCCTTAAGAAGCCACCCAAGGCTCCCAAGAAAGCTGAGGTGTGTATCTTATGTGTTTTCACATTAGATTTAAGATTTAAGATCCTGAGCCTGTGATGATTCAGAACTTGCAATCGCCACTCCCTTCAGCATGAGAAGTCTGTTCATTGTAGCACTTTGCACTTCTACTGTGTCAGGCTGAAGAGATGGATGCTCGTATGCTGGGAGCACTGATTACGGGAGTCCGTCGAGCTTTTCCATATGTGGATGCAGAGGAGGTGGAGGCCCTGATTGAAAACAGCAGCGACCAGCTGTTCAAGATTGTGCATAAGGCCCCATTCACTGTGGGAGTGCAGGTGTGGACTGGTGTGGACCAGTCTTCTCAAGTCATATATATGTGTGATAGGGATCAGCTACATTTAGCTACGTTACGAGCATCCTTCTTGCCTGTTTTTTTACCAGATGAAGTCATGGTCCTTTTGTGTAAACAGAAGATGTCTTATTAATTTGAGAGCCCTAAATTAGTAGAAATGCTCTGCTGTCCAAAGGTCCTTTGCCAGGCCCTGATGTTGATGTATCAACTCATGTTTTTATTTTCCCCGAACCAGGCCCTGATGTTGATGTATCAACTCATGTTTTCATTTTACCCGAACAAGGCCCTGATGTTGATGTATCAACTCATGTTTTTATTTTCCCCGAACCAGGCCCTGATGTTGATGTATCAACTCATGTTTTTATTTTCCCCGAACCAGGCCCTGATGTTGATGTATCAACTCATGTTTTTATTTTCCCCGAACCAGGCCCTGATGTTGATGTATCAACTCATGTTTTCATTTTACCCGAACAAGGCCCTGATGTTGATGTATCAACTCATGTTTTCATTTTCCCCGTGCCAGGCCCTGATGTTGATGTATCAACTCATGTCATCACGCAACTCCATACCTGACCGCTTTTATCGAGCTTTGTATGCTGTGCTGCTCACGGAGGGACCCTCAACCTCCAGCAAGGGTCCCATGTTCCTAGGCCTCGTCTTCAAGGTAATGTACATGTTTGCAACTGTTTGTCTCTCATCTGTCCTTGTTGCTCTCATCTTTCATCATCGCAATAGCAATTGCTTCCTGACACATATCATGCCTATCAACTGGTGGCACCTGCATGTTCCTTTTATCAACTGGTGGCACCTGCATGTTCCTTTTATCAGGCCTTGAAAGCTGATGCAAGTTTGAAGCGCGTTGCTGCCATGGTCAAGAGGCTCTTTCAGGCTGCACACAACGCCCCCTCTAATTTTGCTTGTGCTGTCATCTTCCTAGTATCAGAGGTACACCCTAAACCCTACGCCATACTTCAGTTCCTTTACTTGAGGGTGCATGCTATAAGCGTAATGTCCCAGATTGCTCGTTACATAGTCCCATGATTTTCATTTGCTGCCTAGAAAGTGAATGACTGCCCTGTGCACACCATCATGATGAACAACGTATGCACTATCAGATGATTCAAGAGGAGCATTCAGTTTTAGATTTGTCGAGAGCTCAAATGATTTTTTAGTAACAGCGGATCTACACATCTCCATACCATGCATTGAATTGCACAACAACCTCCAGGCTACACAGAATCACCTATGCAGTAGTTTGGCAAGGAAGTGCAGAGAGTGAAGTAGTTCCCATTTGCCTGAGGGGCTCCTTATTCGCCATGGAGTAGACCTCCACGATACTGGGTGCACAATCATTCATTTATTTACAGTTGATTCTGGTAATAAGTGCTGAAATCCATGCTGTATGTTCCAGTATCCTATCATCACTTCTGGCTTCTGGTTTTTCCTTGTTGAGCTACAGTTGCTCAAGACACATCGAGCTCTATGGTCTGGGATCCTTCAGCCTGAGGATGTGGAGGGAGGAGGTGTGGAGAGCTTCAAGGATGAAGGAGCTGTTGAGAGGTGGGATGATGAAGTTCTCTCCCTATTTCAGCACATGTTATTCACTATACTACCAAGAATGCGGTGGAGAGAAGCATGCTCAACATTGTCAAATCTGTAGCATAGTTATTTCAAAAACTTCAGTTAGGACACTCATTATCATTATCATGCACATTCATTCCTTATCAGCCATGTTTTGGAGCTGGGTTCTCACCTAGACGTTGTTAGGTTGACATTTTTTGTTTTTAATATGTTCACAGTGAAGAGGAGGAGAGGTTCCGAGATGTCGAAGCTAGCAGCGAGGATGAAGAAGAGTCGCTACATTCAAACAAGGAGCGCCGAGCCAGGTCTGATGTTGCTGCCTCTCCACCTTCCACAAGTGGGCGGGAGACTCCTTCAGCTGCTGCTGCACAGAGATGGCCTCAGAAGGGTTACTATGACATGACCAAGAGGTACTAAAATGACATGACCAAGAGGTACTAAAATCAACCTTGGAGCTTATAATACCAAATGTAACTTTCAATCATACTTGTATTCAGCACTGCTATGGTGATGTACATCTTAAGGACGAAATCTCATAGACCTGTTGATAGAGTCTCACGATACCCTCGACACATTTAGGAGCTTCTTGTGCAACCATGTGTACATCTACAGGGAACTGTTGTACTGTGACGCTGTGTGTACATCTACAGGGAACCGTTGTACTGTGACGCTGATGTACATGTACAGGGAACCGTTGTACTGTGACGCTGTGTGTACATGTACAGGGAACCGTTGTACTGTGACGCTGACCGAGGTTGCTGGTGGGAGCTGACCACCCTGGCCTCTCATGCGCATCCCTCTGTTGCTGCCATGGCACGTACTCTCCTTGGTGGACAACCCGTTATATATGACGGTGATCCAATGAGGGACCACACCCTTGCTGCCTTCCTGGATAAGTAAGCTCATACCCAGCTTGGCTACTCATCTGACAACTCCTCAAGATTTCTCTCTCTTATGTGTGTTGCTTCCTTATGTTTAGACCAAGTGTGAATCAGGTGTGAATGTCTCGTAACAATTCTGAGTCTGGCTGATGTGTTGAGGACTTTGCTTCCCTCAGGTTCTTGTTGAAAAAGCCCAAAGCCCATGCCAGAGGGTCCTCCTTGATGCAGCCTCTGGCTGGAGGGGGAGGTGGCGCACTAAACAAACAGCAGAAGACGTTAGGAGAGCTCAGTGGGGCTGCCTTTGCTGCTCTAGCTGAAACTCAAGTGCAACCGGTGAGTAATGAGCCTCATATGCATCTGTATAATGTTTGAATCTCACATCTACCTCGAACCAGCAGGAGTTATTTTTGTGCTACCAGGGTCCTCACTTGCTTGCTGTAAAATGTTTATTTACATAAATCCCTGGCAGGCAGAGCTGTTTTTCCATAAGTTCTACAACTTGAAGACGGTTAAGAGCAAACTCGAGAAGAGCTTGGATAAGAAAAGAAAAAGAGAGGATGATTCTGATAAGGATGATGAGGACGTTGATGTGGCAGGTGTCGACAGCGACGATGAAGAGATCGACCGTATGATCGATAAGGCTGAAGAGGTACGTCCAAAACTTACAAAGCTCTCTAAGATCGCTTGCAGGTGGCATCCCTGGAGACATAATAGATTTAGTCTACTTCAAAACTGCTAGTAAGAATAATAAATGCTTCCCATCCTTTTGTTTTCACAGGGAGGTGATGATGCTCTAGGGGACCCTGATGTTGGTTTCAGCTACGATGAGCTGGCTGCTTCAATGGCCGAAGATGACCTGTCGGGGGACGAGGATGGAGGGGAAGGTCAGAGCAGTGCTGATGAGGATGAGGATGAATTTATGGATGATGCTTTCATCTCTGATGACGAGGTGGGAGAAGAAGATGAGGAGAGCCTGGATGAAGGTGAGGCAAGGTTAGATGCGGTGGATGCTCTTTCGTCAGAGTCCTTGGACTTAGAGGATGGGGACTTTGAGTTGGCACCTGGAGCTGCTGAGTACCTGGCTGCTGCAAGAACCCGTGCTGCAACTGCTGCCGAGTCCCTGGAGAAGGAATCCTCAAAATCCTCTCGGAAATCATCTGTTGTTTCAAGGAAAAGTACCCCTCTCCCTAACTTCCCAACCCCGGTTCCAAGCCATGCAGCAGAGGAACCAGGTGACATACTAATGCTTTAATTCGTATCGCAGCAAATGAACCAAGTGAGATATGTGTTATAATATGCTGGAATAGCGTATGTTGATAAAGCATGTTGCGTAGATAACCACAGATGCCCCACTCGCCCTGTTAGCTGGTTTAAGGTGCTGGGCCTCTGGTCTCATCTTTCTTGTGGATGCTCACAGATGATGATGACCTGGATGGTTTGGTGTTAATGACACTGCCTGAGCCAGGCAGTGATGAAGAGGAGGGGCTTCTAGCAGATAATGAGGATGCAGACAGCCCTGCATCTGCTGCAAGACTTGAAGATAACATTTCTTCAGTTGCAGCGCGGAAAGGAGTGCATTCAACAAAGCAAAGAGCCAGGTCTAAAGAAAGAACAGCGGACCTGACGTTGAGTTCACAGACAGTAGGTGAAGATGGGCTTGCCCTCAAGAATGGGTCTCTACAAAAAAGCATGAAGAAGGCATCTGCAAATAAGCCCAGAAGATCTGAGGACAACAATGTGTTTGCATCTGCTGAGAAGTACGAGCACCTGCTTCAGGATGTAAATCCAGACGGAAATATTACTGCCAGAAAAAGGATCAGAAGCAGCAGCAAGAAAGAGAGCTCGTGAGCTCATAAACATCCTTGATTTTTCAATCATCTCCTTAGGGTACATGCCTCGTTATTTCGTTTGTTTGTGTCTGAACTTTGTACTTCAAACTACACTGTTGTGACTGAAGCTGATATAGTGCTTTACGTCTACAACCAGTAATCATGTCTCTTCAGAAAAAAATTCATCATCAGATACTCCTAAATGGATTGTAAAACAGTAGGCACTTACTAAGCGCAATTTTAATATCAAGGCAAGGATGGTACAAAAAAAGAGGAATATCTATCATGCAAGCATGAAAAGCCTGGTTAACTCGCTTCCATTGTTGAAACCTTCAATGATCAAAAGCTCCTCATTCTCCCCCTGCGGTCTACCCCAGAACATCAGCTCATCTTTTTACATGTTCATACTGAGTGCGTCCGTTAGACAGCACTCAGTATGAACATTGAAAAAAACACTACATGGTCATTCACGTGTGCCTAGGCCCTAAGACACAACACAGCACCCTTTCTTCTGCTCTCCAACAGAGGATGCCCCAACAGGTGCAGCACCACTGCTGCTATTGCTACCCAAGGACTTCCTCGTAAGGGCCGACTGCTGGGCTGCAGCCTCCTTGTGCATTGTATTTCCCGAGTTCCGAGCCAGGTTCAAGGAAGTCCTTGAAAGAGGGCTGCCAACGGAGGGGCTTTTCTTGGTTAGTGACACTCGTTTCAGACCCGCAATCATGCCTCCCAACATGCCTGAGCCCTGCCTAGTCTCACTTGGTTGCCGATCCCCTTCTCCCACCTCAGCACCTTCCCTGCCCTCTCCATCCTCCTCATCTTCTTCGTCATCCTCCTCATCCTCATGGGCGTCGTCTGTGGAGTAAGATCTAGTCCGTGGTTTTCGAATAATGATGTCCTGAAACCACCACAAGATCCCAGAGGAGGGTACAGGTATCATTTTAGAATCATTCAAAAATATTCAAATAAAAATCATTGACATTTGTGCGTTTGCAAAGTGTCATTACTCTTTCCAAAGGTGTCCACTAACCTCTGGATCAGGAGTTGGGGACTCAGGCAAGGGCGGAGGCGGGATTAATTCCCTCAAAGCGTAAGGGTCATTGGCGATCTCCTTGAGCCTCTTCACAACAAAGGGCATGCTGGGACGGACCGAGGGATCCTGCAACAGAGAACATGGCGGAGGCGTGAATGAAGCATTGGTTCTATGGATGAACTGAGAGACAATGAATCAGAAGACAAGGAGTAAGTAGTGCGAGTTCCTGGGATTACACAGATCTCTACTTACATACACATCAAACTCATCTCCTGGCAATCCTCACATCAGGAGCGGGATTTCATTCGCAAGATGCAAGATGCAAGCCATCTTTCAACTCAAGTTAAGCAAGAATCCATTCCACATTGCTGCCACGTCACCTCAGAGCACCCACCTGATCCCAACATTGCTGGATCAATGCCTTAATGCCATCTGGCCAGCGATCTGGAATCTTTTCACGGTACCCCTAGGTTTCAGTCCAGAGTAAAGAAATTCACAAGCGAGCCTTAGTATTCAGTCCAGAGTAAAGAAATTCACAAGCAGGCCTTCATTTAAGTCAGCTCCATACCCTTCACACCAATCCAACTGTAACCCAGACTAAAAATATTGTTAAACCAAAATACGAAGAATCTATTACATGCAATGGACGAGCCGTGACAGTATCTCAAGTACAATACTCACGCCTGCCACTTTGAGAGCGTAGCCATGAAGTGTGTGACTGGTGGTGTGCCAACCACCAGATACCCCTTGCACTAGAGCAGGGTTAATTAAACCCTGATTCAGCACCTCGTACATGACCTGCAGATTAGTGAGGCCCATCACAGCGATAAGGACCTATAATGAAAGCTGAGGATGTCTGAATTTAGCTATGATTGCTGTCCATCCTCTAGCTATGTTTGCTGTCCATCCTCTTGAAAGGACTCCATACAACTTACAGTAGCTGATAGTAGCTGATTGCTGTCCATCCTCTTAAAAGGACTCCATACAACTTGCAGTAGCTGATAGTAGCTGATTGCTGTCAATCCTCTTGACAGGACTCCATACAACTTGCAGAATAATATATTACTATTATAAACCAAGTTTTCAAAATCCCTGATAGCCTGCAGTAGCTGATAGTAGCTGATTCAATACCACTACTCCCTTTCTTGCTTAAGTTGAGTACAAAGTCTACAGCTTAGAAAGGACTCACAACTGCAAAAGAGAAAACATCCGACTTCGCAGTCAAGGTCTTCATCGTATCACAGTTCATGGAATTGATGTACTCTGGTGCAGCATACAGTAGTGAGTAATCCTCTGTGGGTGCCTGCAAGAAACAAAAGACAGGTAGTGTTCATTAAGAGGAAGGTAGTGATCACTAAGATGCAGGCAATATTTATTAAGAGGCAGGTAGTGTTCATTAAGATGCAGGTAGTGATTATCACAGAACGCGGGACAGATGGCACCAGAGGATTCAAGCTCAGGGTTTAGGGTTTAGGGTTTAGACTGTGGCAATCACAAAAACTCATGCTATGATCAATCTCTTGCTCTTATCTATAGTGGCCACTTAAGTGGAACATCATCTTCTTACATCTAATCAGGTAGCACACGCCATGATCATCATCATCACCAGAACTGACAGAAAGACAACATGTTTGGTCTGCTACAGCCATGTTACAGGTAACAGAATTACGACTTACAAGTCCCTCGGGTACCCCTGTCTTGAAGACCACCTTCTTGACCACTTTCTTGGATTCGCTTTTCTGCAGACATCAGAGCAGCTTTTAACGTTTCATCATGTAAATCATGAAAGCTGATTGTGCCATTTTGTCATTTCAAAAACATAGTATCTCAAAATTATCTTAACGAGATTGACTCACCGTGTGGCACCAGAGTCCTTGTAACAAATATAAACCCTAAACCCTAAACAAAGCAGAATGGTGACAAACCAGAGATGCAAATTATGAGCATGTGTCGGGGGGATGGTTACAACTACAGTGCAGCAGGGATTGACCACCATGCAGTGCAGCAGGGATTGACCTGTGCTTAACCGTGGGAACAATCATCCCCACACAATTGCTTCAAGGCTACAAGAAGTCTACCTTGAAGCTCCCCCCAAACTCCCGGTGATGCAAGCTAACTTGACTTGAGATACGAGGATGGTCAGAGCTCCCTTTTGTAAAATCCATGGAGACCTGATAACACATTATCAACCCATAGAGTGCGTTGGCACTGGAAACACATTATCAACCCATAGAGTGTGTTGGCACTGGAAACACATTATCAACCCATAGAGTGTGTTGGCACTGGAAACACATTATCAACCCATTGAGTGTGTTGGCACTGGAAAGAGGTTTCTTTCAGGGGACACTTATGGCCCACAAACTGCCAAACAGGTCTTAGTGCGCTTCGGTTGGATGTTGACTGTACTGTACTTAGCATACGTTGCTCCTGTGTAAACAGCCTCTCTGCATCCAATATGACAGTCCTACTCATGAGGATGCCTTCACCCTCGTACCCTTCTAACATGAGAAAACGGCAATGGTGCAATCAGTGTTGATGCAAATGCAGTCCGATCTCTGGATCAACCTCTACAAGCCAACGAACTCACCTGTCTTGCAATAGATGCAGCTTCATTCAAGACCTCAGTAACTGGAGTAAGCTTGACGCGAGGATCAAGCCTTGGGGATGATGGATTGACCTCCTCCTCCAACTCTTCACTAACTAGCAAAACATGGGCAGGTGTCGGGTGGTGGTGCACAGGATGCTCGTGCTCCCTGTTGTATATCTGATGCCAAGAGGAAAACTGCTGTCAGTCAACAGTCAACAGTCAACAGTCAACAAACAACTCCTTTGATTGTAGGTCGGAGGCCTTAGGGTGAATGACTGGTGCAAGCAACAGAGTTATAAATCTTTGATAAAACCTTCAGTTGTTAGCTTGTGAGAGCAGACATGTCAATGCTCACATCCTCTGAATCCAAAATGTATCATGTTCCCAAGAAGAGGGATCTTCTCAAGGGCTATTACCTAGATACTTCTACTCACCCCTAATGTGATCTCCTCTGGTGCAGTTGTTGCCTCATCCGATATTTGCCTCATCCCATCTTCTTCACCTGTTGCTCCCTCTAAACATTGTTCACCACTGAGAGCTTGTGCATTAGACCCTAATGCAGAGGATCTTCGACTGGGCCTGGGACCTTCCTCTCCCTCAATAAAAGAGATGCGGTTCATTTTAGAGGGGCTGTTTGTAAGTGAGGTTCTGGCAAAGTTAGGCTCAAGGTTCAACGCAGAGGAGCTGGTGCTGGGAGACAACGGGAAGGCTGTCAGGCCACTTACTCGAGCCTTATATGAGCTAGAAGGCTTTAGAAGTTGCTGCATTGTTGAAGGGGATTCAGCTCGGGGCGAGGTGGCATCCCCAGTGCCCCTCTCTTTTAAACTTGAAGCCAGACGGTGAGCCACCTTCACAGTGTTCCATCCCGAGGCCCTCTTCTTGCCAGCTGCAGCACTGCCATCAGTGTCAGCCTGTTGTAAAGATTGTTGAGGCATCATTCCAGCAGCAGCATTGCAGCTCCTTTCATCTACACCATCTCCTGGAGGAGAGACAGCCTCTCTCCCTTCACAGCCCTGATCCCCTCCCACTCCTTGTACACCAGCTTCAGCACTAGTCTGGAGACTGAGGGGTCTGAGAAGCTTCTGCCCAGTTGCTGCAACAACTCCCTGAGTGGTTGCCCCTGCTGCACTAGTCTGGAGACTGAGGGGTCTGATAAGCTTCTGCCCAGTTGCTGCAACAACTCCCTGAGTGGCTGCCCCTGCTGCGCTGTCTGTGCTCTTCTTCAGAAATTTCCCCTCCCCCTTGTACACATGATGCCTGCAGACAGCACAGAGCAAATGAATGCAGCATCTGCAATCATACAAGAGGCAGGCCCGAGCATCTGCAGGTATTCTCATCCATTCACTGAGAGAGATAGGCAGGCCCAAGCATCTGCAATCATACAAGAGGCAGGCCCAAGCATCTGCAATCTTACATATGTGTTGAATGGATGAAGGAATGTAACCATGAACATAGAACGTTGCGTTTTGAATCAGCCAATCACTCCATGAGCTATGTACATGAGTTTGCTGACCAATAAGAGTTCAATATCCAATGAGGCGATGATCTATCTTCCAAGGAGGTGAGGGACACCATGGCTCTGACCTGAAAGAGTCGTCTTGAAGCTCAATCGTCCTCTGAGTGGGTAAACCCACTGCTTCCTGTTTATTGCTGGGCACCACAGGGCCATCACTGCCCCAGATCTCCAACAGCTCCCTTAAAAGCAGAATTAAGAGAATGAAATCATCGGGTGAAAGATACGGATGCCTGCAAAATATTTGTTCGGTCTAAAAACATTAAGCTTGTGGCTTAAGCTCTGCGACAAATCCCTTCACATAATTAATTCTGATGTTTGAACATTCAAACTCTCCAGAGTTCTGAGCATTGGCTAGAATTAGCCTTTCACGCCTCAAGCTGCACAAAAATACCTTGTCATAACTAATCACAGCCTGTAAATACTATTTTCATGGTCATGATATCTGAAACACAATGAGTCATAGTCCCTTCGGTACAATGAGTCATGGTCCCTTTGGTACAATGAGTCATGGTCCCTTTGGTACAATGAGTCATAGCCCCTTTGGTACAATGAGTCATAGTCCCTTTGGTACAATGAGTCATGGTCCCTTTGGTACAATGAGTCATAGCCCCTTTGGTACAATGAGTCATAGTCCCTTTGGTACAATGAGTCATAGCCCCTTTGGTACAATGAGTCAAAGCCCCTTGGGTACAATGCAAATTAAGTCATCTTCTTTCTTCCAAATAAAAACTAATGCTCCTCCCTCAGACAGCCTGATCAGGATAAGACAGACTGGTCATGTTCATGTCAACCTGTCCTTCCAACACATCTGAGGCTCACTTGTTCAGTCCCTCGTCATCCTCTAAATTACCAGCCAGGCTACCCCCTTCTCTCAAAGTGGGTAAGCTTGGCGGTATTGCCACAGCTCTGGTAGGTACTCCTGCATCTACACAGGTAAAATTGGAGGCGATACTCATGTCCACTGACAGCTTCATGGCAAGACCCTCTGGCTCTGCAGCATGGACCGATCTGCACAAAGAACATTCATATTTAGCTTGAATTCTCTTACTGATCATTTGCACGATGAATGGAATGACTACACCTAGTCATAACAGCACCCTTATCTTCATGATATGCATAGTTGTAAATTACTGCATCTAATCGCAGATTGGAGGACAACCTCTCAGAATAGTTGCTTTAAGGAGTGCAACATCATTAACTCACTGCATGAAGGAGGGCAATGCCTGCAACTTCCGTTGCAAAACCACAGCAGCAGCACCACTAGGTGGGACATCAGAGCTCATGCGCTCGAACGCCGGCTGTGAGAACTCAGCATTACTCGGTGAAGCATCGAGGCCTGCAGCAGTGTCTAAGCTATGAGTCTCTTCAGCCGATGTCATGACAAGTTGGTTGAAAGCGTTTCCATGTGAGCCACTGCGATTCAGCGCCCTGCACATATGGAGTGCAAGGATTGAGGGACAAACGCATATGTGTGAACCACTGCGATTCAGCTTCCTGCACACATGGAGTGCAAGGATAGAGGGACAAACAAGTATGTGTGAACCACTGCGATTCAGCTTCCTGCACATATGGAGTGCAAGGATTGAGGGACAAACGCATATGTGTGAACCACTGCTATTCAGCTTCCTGCACATATGGAGTGCAAGGATTGAGGGACAAACCCATATGTGTGAACCACTGCGCTTCAGCTTCCTGCACATATGGAGTGTAAGGATTGAGGGACAAAAACATATGTGTGAACCACTGCGATTCAGCTTCCTGCACATATGGAGTGCAAGGATTGAGGGAACAGCACATCATCTTACATAAGACCTAAGAGCTTGAATCATCAACACATTCTGGAGAAGAAAGGATGTATCCCTCATCCTTCCAAGCTGCTCATCTAGCTTTAATTGACTCAAAGCTTGCTGATGACATCTACTTGAGTTCCCAGTGTTTGGAAGACTAATCAATGTAGTCAAATGCACTTGGTGTGTCATGTTTTCATGACTAATCAATGTAGTCATATGCACTTGGTGTGTCATGTTTTCATGACTAATCAATGTAGTCATATGCACTTGGTGTGTCATGTTTCCATGACTAATCAATGTAGTCATATGCACTTGGTGTGTCATGTTTCCATGACTAATCCATCTCTTCATATGCAATTGGTGTGCAATGTTTCCATGGTTAATCAATCTGCTCATATGCATCCAGTGTATCAGGGTTCGAAAATTATCTGAACCTTAAGAAATGCCCTGGCACATCATGGTACGCTGAGTGAGCTAACCTGTTTAGATGCCTGTGGTGAGTCATGGTCTGATGGCGAGCTAACCTGTTAAGATGCCTGTGGTGAGTCAAGGTCTGATGGTGAGCTAACCTGTTTAGATGCCTGTGGTGAGTCATGGTCTGATGGCGAGCTAACCTGTTTAGATGCCTGTGGTGAGTCATGGTCTGATGGCGAGCTAACCTGTTTAGATGCCTGTGGTGAGTCATGGTCTGATGGCGAGCTAACCTGTTTAGATGCATGTGGTGAGTCATGGTCTGATGGCGAGCTAACCTGTTTAGATGCCTGTGGTGAGTCATGGTCTGATGGCGAGCTAACGAGAATTGGCGCATGGTTCCATCGGCCACCACTGAGTTCACAAGAGGCTGATCGCGAACAAGTAAGAAGAATATTTAGTTATTTTGGCAACTCAATGCACACGAATGTCTATTCGCGAACATCACAGTCAACCTCAAACAAAAAATCTTTATGAAGTAGAAATGCTCCTCCCTGACTCATTCATCTACATCACCATGCAGGTTCACCTCAACAAATACCCAATGAAAGAACACCCAGGCTACCAGAGCAAGAGTTTGAGGCCTCACCATATCAATCAAGGGAACACTAGGAGTGTGGCCATGAGCAATCTTCCGGAAGTTCCTCCTATGAGGCTTTAAATCCCCGATACGAGCCTGCAAGCCAAACATTGGGACATGCATCAAGACTTTAATCTGGCAGAGCCGTGCATATGAGCATATGAGCTGGCATGTCGAGTGAAAATAGCGTTCCTTCTGTAGGTAGTTGGTTTCCACACCATCTGTTTGTGGTGTTTGTCTCACCACACATTCGCTGACATCAGCATCTGTCAGCCAAATGTTCTCAGGTTTCAAGTCCCGATGTACGATCTTGTGCTTGTGCAGGTACTCTAGTCCTTCCGCAATGTTCACAACCCATCTGCAATTATACAGCAAGAAGAACAGGGGACAAAAAAGATTCAGGGGGACCTTAAGACCCACGGCTGACTATTGACTCACCCTAGGTTTCAACCTTGAAGAGTATTACATGACACAGGTGAAGTATGTGGCATGAAGATGAGAGGCTCACCGCATACAATCTGTTGGCGTAAACTGAACATGTGGGTGTGAGGGATGAAGCTTCTTGCTCCGCAACATTTTGAAAAGTGACCAGAGCCCTCCAAACTCCTCAACAAGGAATACAGAGGTACGCACATCTTCTTTAGTCAAAGCCTTGAAGCAACCAACGCCCTCCAGCTGTATGATGCTCCTGGAGAAAGGAAGAGAGCTATTAATCAGGGCTGTTTCCAACATGGAGCCCTAAGTAATTGAACTTTGAAGGGCAGCACTTGAAGATTTTCTTGAAAGGAATTGCACTCACGGGTGCTCCAGAGCTTTGATGCGTTTGCACTCCTCAAGCAGTTCATCCAACTCAGCCGTATTTGCAATAATGTTGGGTCGAAATGTTTTTACAATTACACGAATAAATTTATCTTCATCTTCCTCAGAATTGTACCATCGCGCTTCCTCGACAATGCAAGTCTGCACGTGCAACTCAAGTCATGCACATGAAGTGAAGGAATGTACAGAATGTGACTCACTAGCGCGCGGTCGGAGACTTCACGCACGGGGTCCAAATACTCCGGATCAACGTAAATATCACTAACAGCATCCTTGAATGCTCGTCTGGCTGGACTGTCTTCATCAGGTACAGATTTTCTAGAGAGTTCAAATTTTGAATCATGCATTGATTCATCAAGCGTAGGAATCATAAAAAACTAGCAAGTTTAAGGGGCTCAATCAATGACTTTCATACCAAGGTCATCTCGTGTGTAAAACGAACCCCATGTTTTACATGGATCCACATTAGAGTTCACTTTGCAACTGAGGAATCAAAGTTCTCCGAAACCTGGACAATTTCCAGATATGCATATTAATTATTATTTCTTTAGTACATGACATCTGAGCATGTCTCAGGAATTATTTACAAGTGAACAACTTTCATCATATAATGGGGAGCAAGGAAAACCCGTGTATTTGGCTGTGAGGGTGAGTCAGCAGTTTTCCTGCTTGATCATTAAATATTGATTGTGTTTGGATTTTTAAATGAAAATGCACGCAGGGGGTCGTGTATGACGTGACGGACGGCACTTCATTTTATGGACCAGGTACCTGTCTCAACAAATATGCTGTTTTTACTTTAAGGAGTTAGGTAACCAGGGGTTACCAACAGTGCAACTGAGAATCCTGCTTGTGCACTTTTGAGTGCATGCTGACATGCTGCACCTCCCAAAATATAGGTAGCCACCACCTTCTGTGCTATTGAGCTAACAGCATAAAATTAATCCCTTTCAATGTTGCCCACACATTGGGAGCAGGTCTACAATAGGAGGTGCTTGCACGTCTATACATTTTTCAACTGAAATAAATAGGTACCTGTTTCCTCTCACCCTTGCTAGGGGGAGCGTACTCAGTATTTGCAGGCCGGGAATGCTCTAGAGCACTAGCAAAAATGGCTGTGAAAGTGAGTGAGTGCACAGATGAGATAACTGACTTGACAGAAAAGCAGCTTCAGACGCTGGAAAGCTGGATAAAGAGGTTCCAGAACAAATACCCAGTGGTTGGTAGACTGTCAAACGCTTAACGAGAAAGGCCAGGATGGCACAATTTCAATGAGCTGCGACATAACAAGGTATTAACAAATTCAAGTTGTGACGATGGTGCAGTTGGCATTGTGCATATTGGAACCTGTTGCAGGGAACCTGCCTCAGTCTTGCAACATGTCTGTGTGCCCCAGCAGCCTGTTAGTGTCACTAACAGATAGCTGTCAAGACTGAGTTCAAATCTGTATCATGCACTGGCTCCCCCAAGTAGGGCTAGGGCTTGAGCTGCCTTCTCTTAAAATCCACGTATCTTCATTCTAAAAGGTCCAGCCAAATACAAACGCAGTACTGAACATCACAGTTTTGAGATGTGTAACTTGAAGTGCGTGACTTCATATTCTCTTTTATGTGGATTTTAGTTGAAAGTGATTGTTTGAACATCAATTTGTGTACTATCAATTGCCTCCAATGTGAACCGTACAACGACATCATGCTGAGTAAATACCTGACAGCTTTCTAGTTCATGTGACTTGCATAAAGGCACTCCCTGTGGTGGTTCAACTTACGTCAGCAAAATCTTTGCTTAAATCTTGACACATTTTGTTTTTACATGGCTGATTAAAACACGTCACCAAGCAAAGAAGATTAGCATTGTCTTCATTGTCTGACCTGCTTGATTCAGCAGATCGTGAAGTAATGAGGAACCTTGAACACACAACTCTCAAGTGGACAACCACGTCAAAGGTCTACATTATGTCTCTGTACAACAGCCACTTTTACGAAATACATGATGCCAACAACGTGAGGTCCATCTTAATCTACAACTAATTCTGTTGTCATGCATGATATCCAACTACTGCATCATAAGAAACAGGGGAGTCATGTTTGAACGTCTGAACCTCTTGATGCATTGAAACAATAGCAGGGCCTCAAGCTCTGCTCGCTAACTGAGATCTAAGGGATTTAATGTGCTCTGAAACCGCAGCAAAACCTTCTGGGCTTGCCACTGCGTGAGGAGCTAGCAGTCTCAGTGCAGCATCCATGGCTGCCTCCACTACTGCAGGAGATACGGCTTCAGAGGTGCACTGCTGAAGTGTGAACAATGTAGCTATACATCCTGTGACCAGGCGTTGTACACCAGAGGTAGGGGGCCCATGTCGTGCCATGATGTTGCCTGAGGCCTCTTCCTTGATTACCTGCACAGGCACAGGCGGTTGATTGGAATAATGTTAATTAAAGGGATAAGTCCAGCAATTAAGGTTAAGATACTATCATCCTGTATTGCTCAGCTATTGATGGACCAAGAGGTGGAACAAAAGCTTAGAGGACAGCCTGTAATTCTCATAATGATTCTCATGACTTATCAACTCATCAGAAGTCCTGATTCACAGGCTGGTGTAGCAGCGCTTATCAAGAGAATCATTCGCACCTGGGCTCCAGCACCAGAAACAAAGTCAGCCTTCCATTTCTCGACAACTGCCTTGGCATCGCTAGTTGCAACTGCCAAGATCGTGGCAGCGATTGTGGTAGCACTGTCGCTGAGAGGTGCAGACAACCCACTCATGGCTGCCAAGGCCCCCACTTTAAGCAACCCTGATGAGCCAGCACCTACAGCCACTGCTTCACCTGCAGATGCAGCAGCAGATCCACCAGCTTTTGTTGCAACCTCTCCCCCATTCCCCCCCGACGCAGCAGCTGCTGCTCCCACAACAGTCCCAGGGCCAGCTGTGCTGACAGACACTAAGCGCTGCAGGTCGGCTCTGAAAGCACTCCCTGCCATCCCAGAGCTGCTGCCAGCTTGAGGCACCATTCCAGGTGCCAAAGCTAGGGCAGAGGCAGACAATGGCATGCTCGCCATGGCAGACCCAGGCGGTACAGCTGCTATGGGAGAGCTGCTAAGCCCTCCGTTCCTGTTCAACATTACATTCTGCCCTTGAGATGCTGCATCTGTGCTACCTCCGCTTCCCGAACGTAAGCTGCCAGCAGCAGCAGCGTTCCCTCCCCCAGCGGCCACCTGTGCTTGTCGGCTGGTGAGCCTTGTTTTCAGCACCTCTAGTTTTGAGTTGATTTCCTTCAGCTGAAGAACTAGCTGTAAAGGAGGAGGGGGGATGAGCACATCTCAATATTCAGAACAATGATCCGCCAGCAACTCCTTTTGACCAATCACATAGTACATAGTTCAAGTGACCAGCCATATACCACCAAGTCCATACAAACCACGAGATGTACAGGGCGTACAAAAAGCACAGGTCTCATTCAGGACATCACAACCTTTGTCATAAGATCCAGTGCACTTGATCAGATGCACATTTTGGGGGGCATACATAACTCTTAACCAAAGAACCCACCTGAACATACATGAGCCTAAACCAAAGAACCCACCTGGGCATACATGAGCCTAAACCAAAGAACCCACCTGGGCATACATGACCCTAAACCAAAGAACCCACCTGGGCATACATGAGCCTAAACCAAAGAACCCACCTGAACATACATAACTCTTAA
>BEGY01000058.1:135392-168875 GCA_002335675.1 Chlamydomonas eustigma | reverse complement strand
GTTCTTCAAGGTTAGCTAACATGAAGGATTTTTTGCATGTGCTATATGTACCTTTTGGAATTTCCTCAAGGTTAGCTAACATAAAGGATTTGATGCATGTGCTATATGTACCTTCTGGAATTTCCTCAAGGTTAGCTAACATAAAGGATTTGTTGCATGTGCTATATGTACCTTCTGGAACTTCCTCGGGGGTAGCTAACATAAAGGATTGGTTGCACACCCCAAGGAAGCCTGACTGCTCCCAGCAAGAATATGTCACATTCACTTTCGTGAAATCATCCCTGTTGTTAGAAGAAATTTTGCAAACAGGAACGCAGTAGTGTGATGCACTGGAAACGATGACTATATCAAGTGTGACAGGTTGACGGACATAGTTTGGAACTTTGCTGCGTGCTTCGTTATGAATCGCGCAAATTATCACCTTGGATCTACGTCAGAGCATGCACATGCTAGAGGGTTGGGAGGCTGGTCAGGATCCCTTGAAGCATGTGTCTGATGTACTGCATAATGATACAGCAGTAGTGCAGCAATTTGTCTCCTGATTATCATAGATCCTGTCGAGGTAGAAAGATGAATGAAGAAGTTTTCAGGCGGGCTGTAGGTAGGTATTAGGAGGGAATTTTGCCACATTGGAATTTCATGTTCCTTAATGCATGTCTTCACACTCCCTGAGTTGCAATAGTATATTTCGACCAAATTACATCCAATCTATCGATGATCACTCTCCCAAAATTATTGCGCACAAGATATCATCAGACTGTAGGCATCATCTTATTAATGCTTACCTTGTGCAGAAAGATATAATAATGTAAATAATTAAACAATGATATACGTTTGAGTAATGTTCAGGCATCATGTCCTGATGACGTTCATCAATGCACAATCATCGAAAAATCAATCGTTCAACATTCGATACATTTGAAATGGGAGGCTTTGAAAGCCTGCTTATGCAAAATATGACAAGACGTCGTTGAGGCATCATATCTACTCGCAGCAACAATAATGCTGCGTAAATAAATGAATAGCTTCCTAATACAGCAACACATAGGTCATTTAAACTCAATTCACCTGAGCGAAAGCGCCGAGGAGATTACAATTATACAGTCACCTGTTCTTTTCGTCTAGCTCATAAAGTACAGACGAGATTCCGATGACAGCGGAGCTTCTGGCTTGTGCATAGGCAGCCGCACTTCCCTTTGCATCCATCAGCAATAACACTTAGGCCTGGAAGTGCACCACTTCCTGTCCTACGGAATTGAAGGTATACCAAGGTCTGAGGCGGTCACCACAGCTTCATGTCCGCAGGCTGCACAGGGCAGAGCGTTCAAGAGCTCCCCCACTTCCTCAATCAAAGCATTGGAATGAGCAGCCAACTTCAACGGCAAGCAGAAATGCAGTTGCAGCATGGTCTGACTTATAATTCCATTGCCATCCTTGATACTTGGAGTCAACTTCTTAATGTTGCTAGCAGCGTGTACTTCATCCAGTACAGCTCCAGGACTAGGCATACTAGGGTTACTACTCCCAGTACTGCCGTCCACATTTACCAAAGAGGAAGGATGAGCCTGTGCTGAAGGGTAGGAGGCTCTGACAGAGCTGTCTGTAGGATCCAGTGAAGGATAGCTTGTAAGACCAAGGGAATGATATTCTGTCATAGGAGAGGCTCCTCGACCATGATATTCTGTCATAGGAGAGGCTCCTCGACCATGTGCCCTTGAGTGGTCGAAACAAATCGCAGTGACCCATGTCCTGTTCGGTACGTTAACCTAGCACAGCGAGAAGATGTCCTTTTCGGTACGTTCACCTAGCACAGCGAGAAGATAGGGTGATCATGATTCGGAGCCATCACTCACAACCTCCAGCATCCTCACATGTGGCTGCTCCTTAAAGGCAAAGTAACTGACATATTTCGTAGCTGCTTCTTGATTGCAAAGTAAACCCTAACAATAATAGTTACAGTGTTCATCACTTCCTACCTCCATCGACAAACACTAATAACAGAACACGCATCATCTCCAGGATGAGTATCAAAGCAGAATCAAACAGTGCTAATATCTTATCCACACTGAAACTCACGGGTGTTGCCTCTGTGCTCAGCAACATAGTGCTCAGAAGGCCGATGCTCACGACTGTGCCCTTGATACTACCCACGCCGTAGGGCAAAGGTGAGGAGATAGAATCCCCCACAGTGAATGGTCTTGTCGTCAGGAGCACCATACCTCCCACCAGATTCATAACCAGCTCTTGGGAAGCCAAACCAAGAAGCAAGCCAAAGACGCCAAGTGAGGCTGCAAGAAACAGAGGAGTTGCAAGTGAGGCTGCAAGAAACAGAGGGGTTGCAAGTGAGGCTGCAAGAAACAGAGGGGTTGCAAGTGAGGCTGCAAGAAACAGAGGGGTTGCAAGTGAGGCTGCAAGAAACAGTGAATAATCCACGAGGGATTGCAAGAGGTAGCTAATCCGATATTATATGATGCGAGAAGTAACAAATAATATCAGGATTAAGCATGATATGTACACATGCACCTTAGCATAAGCTCCACCTTTTGCAAATAATTTGATGTGAGAAAGGCTTTCCTGCCGTAGAACTGTAATTTAGTAAGCACAACAGACATCCATGAAGAGATAGTTGATCTCTTCAATTCTCACCAGCAAACTTAGACAGAGGTAGCGCCATGGCGTCACTGCAGTACGCCAGCCCCACCATGAAGCACATGACGCTCAGGACTGCATCCAAGGTTTGCAGGAGTTCAGGCATGGCTCCGGAACCAGTCTTCGAGGAGGCCAAGTGCTGGAGTGCTGTGCTCTTCAGTCTCAACAACGCCCATGACAGGTCAGTGGCAGCTGCCAGCTCATCAACATGACATGTCAGTGGCAGCTGCCAGCTCATCAACATGCAAAGCCGACACGGCACATCCCCATTTGCCCGCTGTCAGGAAAAACAAGTCATGGGTCAAGCCAGAGGTTCGGAGGCAGCGGCAGGCAGCAGAAGCAAGGATGGCCAGTTTCAGAGGGTCTTCAAGAGCAGCCCAGATAGAATCACTGTACTGCAGGACTAGCGGCCCAGCCCATTGCTGCTGCTGCCCTGCCCTGGAAGTGTGATTGAGGTTCAGGGTCTGAGCCTGGGTAGAGAAAGGGTGGATGAGGCGTAGAACACCACCGCTGAGAGATGCAGAGGCCAGAGTTTCTGCCAGTACTCCAGGCTCACGCCTTATCAGCTCTGCATTACTCAGCTTCACAAGGACATCCCAGCCGCCCTGATCTCCCACGATCAAGGGGCTGCCTCCGATATTATTTAAAGCAACTGCCCCATTGCCACAACCTGGTTGAGCGCAGATGGTTACCTGTAGGTCCCTGGCAATGCCAGCCAGATATTCAGGGCTCAAGGCGATTACACAGGCTACAGCAGCTGCTAGGGCGCACAGGACAGATGTCGTCTGCCTGGGTGCTAGTTGAAGACCTTGGTTAATTGAGGCTACCTTGGTTACGGGGCTAAATGAGGAGCTTCTGAATCTCAAGGATTTTAATTTTTAAAGTCTTCAAATTTTTTACAGAATCCATAGCTTTCAGCTGCTCCTGAATGCTGCATGAGTTCAGAAGAGATGAAAGCACGTGACGTTCAGATTCACGTTGACACTTTGCGAGGTGATAGAGAAAGACGAAATGGATCTCGTAAGCCCTTGTTAGCCGGTTGTCTTGGGTTAACTACGAACCTTTTATCTTATAACGTGGACAGAGTCCTCACTATTAAGGCACGAGGCATATATGTGTTCGAGTAGATTTTCATGTAAGTCCAGGTTTCGAAGTCGTCGTTTACAACATTTTATACTGAGCGCTGTACTTAATGCTATCTTACGCAGGCCTTTATCATTATGGTTGCACTGCTTAGACAGACTTTTGTAAGGGCTGCAGGGATTCTTCTTCGAGATTCCCCTGTGACCACACACCAACCGCATGTAGCGAAATTCAGTCAAGCAACGGAAGCAGTGCGGAATATTATCCAGGGATCGCATGCAGGTACTGTTACTTCATTTCCACCTGCAAGGCACTAGTGCTGGTGCCTGACTCAGTTGTAGATAATAATAAGCCCTTAGTCAACATATGAAAGGGCAAACCTGTATTTATTTAGATATACATCTTTTTACTAACAGCAGCAGTATGTATTCTGCATAGGGAAATCCTCTGGCCACCGTTTTGGCGGATCGCCTGCCACTCCTCCATCTAAATTCCGCATCATCTTGGCACGTGTCCTCCAGATTGGTCTTCCCATCTCAGGAATCAGCTGCCTAGTGTATGCGTTCACACATCCAGACTCAGAGCCTCTGGTCCCTACCCGCATGCCACCTCAGCTGCAATATCTTGCAGCCCAGCAAGTTGACAATGAACAGGTCATCACAAACTGGTCAGGGACTCACCAGGCACAACCCAGGTAGGAGAGAAGATGCATGGATAATGTGCATGGATACTCACCAGGCACAACCCAGGTAGGGAAGAAGATGCATAGATAATATGCATGGATAAATTTATAGCTTAGCAAACATCATAGGATAACAGCACCTAGTAATATATTATTTATTTTTATATTTTTATATTTTTATATTTTTATATTTTTATATTTTTATATTTTTATATTTTTGATATTATTATGTATCGTGCATTTTTTTTATTGAAAATCAGTGGGATTTCTTTTTGTCCACTTCGAGCTTCTTCAATTGAACAGAGTATTTCTGTTTGAATTTCCTTGCTAACTGGATCTTCTTGACTGACATCATGATGTTCGTGGCAGGCGCCTGTTCATGCCTGAGAGTGAGGCTGAAGTAGAGGTGTTTGTCAGAGCTGCGCATGATGCAGGGCAGAAGCTGAGAGTTGTAAGTCATCACACTTTCATCAACACCTGATTCCATAAGCATAACTATGCCACTTGCATACATATGCATGCTTTTGTCATGTGCTCAATTTTGAGATACGAGCCTCAAGGTTGACATGTTTGAGTGATGTCCGAGTGATGAGAATAACTCATGCTATTAGTTGACGCATGAGATGGAAAACTGTAAGGAGCATTTGCAGCAGGTCGATTGAGTGTAATAAGAGCAATCCCTATTTTTATTTAATGGACAGTTGTATAGCTCCTGAGCTAGTAAGGTCTTCTGGCTGGACTTAAAAATATGCACAGCAGTAAACAATACTGCTTGTGTGCAGATGGGTAGCGGCATTTCGCCTAATGGGTTGGGACTGAGTGAGGAGGGGATGCTGGGCATGGCTCTTATGGACAAGATTGTGGATGTAAACACTGAGAAGATGCAGGTGTGAGATGATTATAAACAGCAGGCTAAGGATGCTACTTAGTAAGAAAGCGGGTCAGAGACGGTGCATTTCAAGTCCCTGGTTAGCTGTGGTGGAGGGAATCCATGTAGCCCATATCCTATCCTATGTCTTACCCTAAGCTTGGCCCTATCCTATGACTCTGCTCTGAAATCCCTGCCCTGCTGTGACTTAGCTCTAACTTCCTTATGAATTCCTCCCGACTGGCTCATACCCTGCTGCCTGTTTATGCCACTGCTTTGCAAGCAAACTGCTTTTCTTCTGTGTCCCACCTTGTGAGATACTCTCATGTGCAGGTGACTGTGCAAGCTGGTTGTCGAGTGCAGCAAGTTGCAGATGCGCTCAAACCGTATGGACTGACCCTGCAGAATTATGCTTCCATCAGGGATCAGCAAATTGGAGGATTTGTGCAGGTGGTCTGAGCAGTCTAATTAATGCAGTCTTGATATCCTCTTTACAAACCAGTTGTCAATTAAACCTTTGTTGCTGTTTTTTTCATCTTGAATACAAACAATATATGGTGATAATGAAATTTGACTACATCTGCAGAGAGTATCAAGGACAAGCCATTATTGAGTGCTCTACCCTGAACCCTGAAATCTTAACTCAGAATTCTTCCTTACATTGTGCATGTCATTTTTCTCCCTCTTTTTCTCCCCGCTTCTCTTTCATCTTGCTATCTTATCGCTATGCTATTGCACAATGCAGGTGGGTGCTCATGGTACCGGAGCCACTCTCCCCCCTGTGGACGATCAAGTCGTTGCAATGCGATTGGTCACGCCAGCCATGGGGGTCATCACCCTCTCCAAGTAAGATCAGACCTATGGTGGAGATGCGTTGGGAAGTGCAGTATGATGGGGTAATTCACTGACAAATGCAAGTAGTTCAAAACATGCTCAACAAAAAATTATAATGTTCAAACACATAATAATACTGATTAGTCTTACTGGCGGAAACAAGACTCAGTTATGTACAACTTGCTTTAAAGCTGTCAGATCCTTTATAAGATTAGTTGTTATTTTTCAGGCAAGATGAGCCTGAGCTATTCAGTCTAGCCAAAGTAGGGCTGGGTGCGCTGGGAGTCCTGTCTCAGGTATAAAACTCTAGCTTGCAGAAGAATGGTTTTGTTTGCTGATGAGGGTACTGTTTTGGTGTATGTCCCCTTAGCTGAATCAAGCAAATCGTTCTTAAAAGTTTGATGCATTTCAAGTTAAGCGGTACACACAGCAATGAAATAATGCTGTATATACCATGATATAAAATCTTCGTATTAAAACCTGAACATGAAGCCAAACCCACCACAGCACTACATTCTTGACATCATACATTTGTATGCCCTCCCAAATGCTGCAGCATTGTTTTCTATCCCAGACCCTCATGCTGTCCTTTTTCACTTCTGCAAAGGTGACACTGAGATGTGTGCCACGCCATCAGCTATTAGAGACCACCAGCACCGCCACAGTGGCTGAAGTCAAGAAGAACCACAAAAGGTGAGGTTGCATGCTTAGTCAGAACCTTAGTCTATCGTAGCGCTACACCGGTGCAGTGTTACACCGTGACAGCATCCATGCTTAGTCAGAACCTTAGTCTATCGTAGCGCTACACCGGTGCAGTGTTACACCGTGACAGCATCCATGCTTAGTCAGAACCTTAGTCTATCGTAGCGCTACACCGGTGCAGTGTTAGACCGTGACAGCATCCATGCTTAGTCAGAACCTTAGTCTATCGTAGCGCTACACCGGTGCAGTGCTACACCGTGACAGTATCCATGCTTAGTCAGAACCTTAGTCTATCGTAGCGCTACACCGGTGCAGTGCTACACCGTGACAGCATCCATGCTTAGTCAGAACCTTAGTCTATCGTAGCGCTACACCGGTGCAGTGTTACACCGTGACAGCATCCATGCGCAGTCTTTATGATGGGTAAAGTAATGTTCTATGCTGTCAAACATGCAGCAGTCATCTCCTCCCATGCTTTAGTCACTAGACATAGTGTGGTCTCTGTTACCTTCTGAGAAGCCCCCCTCATCAATGTTGATGACTATTCAAGTCCTGCCTTTGTTGGCAACTGACTTACAAGCCCTTCCTTTCACGAACTCAGATGGTTACAGGAGAACCTGCACCTGCGCTACATGTGGATCCCCTACACTGATACCGTAGTGGTAGTGCGTAGTAATCCATTACAGGCCACCAGTAATGGTAGCAGTAAAGGGGGACATGCTCCTGCTGTAACACAAAACACTTCCTCTCAAGAAGATCGGTTGAAGCCTTTGAGAGGTGAGGGCCAACAGGGCTGAAATCAAGATGATAGAGTGGGGAAGATCTGTGTGTGTTCTGTGTCTGTGATATTGCAATATGTATTCTTGAAGATTTAGGTCAAGTCATATCATGCCTGGTTCAAGGGTATACCCTGTCATTTTCATCATCTTCATAACATTACTTTTCTGTGCAGACCTTTACGTCTCCAGAACCTCAGCAGCTACACCCTCAGAAGTCCAAGGTCTTTCAGCAACACAGCTGCGTGACGAGCTCTTGGCCCTGAACCCATTGAATAAGGTAGACCTTATGAGCTCTTGGTCCTGAACCCATTAAATAAAGTAGACCTGCATCGTTGCCTATCAGAACTGGTGATTAAGGGACCTGCATAAAACTGTACCAAAGGTGCTTAAGACAAGTTACCGAACCTTCTCCATCTCCATGCACAACATGGCGTGCATGCTCTTCATTTCCATCTCCATGCACAACATGGCGTGCAAGCACTTCATGCACTGTAGATGCGCTTTAGGTCAAGCATGAATAATTTGAAGCCCAGGACCCTCAAGGCATGATGCACATTAGTGAATAATTCATGTTGAGGCATGGAAACGTGCATTTCTTGTCCATAGGAGTGGGTGGTGAAAGTAAATCTTGCAGAGGCAGAGTACTGGAGGCTGAGCAGTGGGCAACGCGTTGGTTACAGTGATGAGATCCTGGGGTTTGATTGTGGGGGTCAGCAATTGGTGCTAGAGGTGATTTTAGTGTGAATATCATGAGGTGAATTCATGGTGACCTATGCATTTGTTGATGCAATGCAGCCTTGGATGATGATTCATACCTTGTAGCCTTGGATGATGATTCATACCTTGTAGGGGTTGGAATGGCCCTGCTTCATGGATGCACACGACGCAGCAGTTGTACATTAGCAAACAGTGTCATAATAATCTGCCTGTCTGAGATTGTACAAGAGCTCACTTGCAGTCATGACTGCGGCTTCTACATCATGTTTCGGAAGTGAAATCCGTGTGACTGTTTCTCAACCAGTGTTTTCTTTTTTCTACAGACTTGCTTCCCTGTGGCTAACAGTCTAGCAGAGGTGCCTGAATCCAAGTCACGTGACATTGAGTACATGGAGAACCTTCTGGCAGATATTAAGCGTGCCGGGGTAGGAAACAAATGATCTGGTATCAATATCAAACTGATTTGAAGTTTTGGGTGTCATGCTGTTGCTTTACCTCCAAAACTGACAGGTAGTGTGCTGCTGCAACAATGTGTGAAATTCAGTACCCTGCTCCAGCTGCCGGTGGCTGTTGCTCGTCCCATCACCCTTGTATGTTAGCAGATCTTTGGGCTGGACTTTAATTTCATGACTGCATTATCAATAGGTGCCTGCTCCCTCCCCTATTGAACAACGTTGGACGTCTGGCAGTAGCAGTGCAATGAGCCCAGCAGCAGGACCACCTGGAGGCGTGTACTCGTGGGTGGGCATTATCGCATACCTACCTCAGAGCCCTGAGGAGAGAGAGAAGATCACTGATATGTGGGTACTGTTGAGTGTACTGTTGAGGGTACTGTTGAGTGTACTGTTGAGTGTACTGTTGAGGCTGATAGTGTACTCATGAGCCGTACTATGATCATGCCAGCAGGCTTATTGAGTATTGCAGGTATTTAGGATGGAGTGCTTTCCTGAAGACATGAGGTGGGGCATGTCTGCTTGCTTATGCTGAATCTAAAACTTCATATTCTTTATATGTACATGACTGGACTGTCGGATTATTCTTTGGGACGTGTGGTTCTACAGGTTCCGGAGCAAGTATTCCCCTCTAGTTCAGGGTCGCCTCATGTCGAAATATGGGGCAGTGTGGCATTGGGCAAAGCTGGAGGTGGACGAGAGAGGGGGTGCAGCCAGCAGTTCAGCTGCTGTGCAAAAGAGGCTGGCAGCTAGGTTCCCTGTGAAAGAGGTGAGCTTGTCTGATCTGCTTGTATTGATTCTACAGCACTCAGTCAAAGCAAGGGAACTGGGAATGAATACACAAGTCTAACGCTTACACTTTTCTCAGTGATCACTTTATTCTCAATTCTGCATGCAGTTCAACTCTTACCGATCGTTGCTGGATCCGAAGAATGTGTTAGCTAATGAATGGTTGGATAAGGTCCTGCCCAGGGCTTAATGTTCTGGTCAAAAGTTGGTGGAAGCCCTTTGGTACTTATGAATGGTTGGATAAGGTCCTGCCCAGGGCTTAATGTTCTGGTCAAAAGTTGGTGGAAGCCCTTTGATACTTATGAATGCAGTTTTATAGACACTACAGCTCGCCTCCTCTTACGGAGTAGGACTTAAGCACATCCTGTTGAGTGCTATGAAATGTGAAGGAGCCGAATCAGCTGCAGTAGTGCAGTACTTGCTTCATCCAATATTTACTGCTTTCAGTACAAAACATATGATGCCTCAATTAGTTAATTTTCTAGTGATGAGGTGTACTACCTCAGAGCCTTGATCAGCGCAGAGTTACTACCAGCGCGATGTTACACCGCGATTTATAACACCCTCATTCACTCAAACAATCCCCAAGTAAAGCATTTCAATACCAGAAATTCCTGGAGTTTCTCAGATCTGGATCAAAAGGCTTCGTAAGGCTGAAATTACAGCCAAATATTCATCCTACTGCTAGTGCCCTCCACGCTTGTACATGCAGGAGAGGAAGATGAAGCTGTTAACAGGAGCACTACAGAGAATTAATGCAAGGAGGTCACTCACCCATATCCCACGCACTAAACATTCCTCATCTGGCTTACACAAAAACACCAGAATGAAATGAGAATAGAGGAAGAAGGGCCACAGCCACTTTCAAGATCTTCATAAAAAAAACCGGTGAATTGAATGATTATGATTGTATCTCTGTTCAAGAGAGAGAGGGTAATGACCATGATGAGTATGAGTGTAGTCTACAGATTCTGCCGGGGGGGCGAGATAATGACATACCAGCAGGCTCAACCTTACGGCTCAGCAAAAATGAACACAACGAGCGTTTTATCAGCTCCACAAACATTTCATACATTTCACACCTATTGTGGAGGTTATTCAAACCGCCTTGCACTGATATCATTCCTCCAAGCAGAATTGCGAGACGACTGCCAGCAACTTATTACTAGGAGGAAAGGATGCAACAGGTCCTAAACCCTAACCATAAACCCTAGAGTAGCTAACCATCCTGCCTTCCATACTGATGATTGCCTGGCCACCTGCTGCTCATGGCAGCTTCTATTTAACTGTACAAGAATTAGGGCATAAGGATGCTGATCTTGACCTGCTGGGCTTTAGCATGCTGACTCTTGCTCCTCATGCTGAAACAGCTGCAGCTGCTCAACTTCTGTCAAGGCTTCCAGCAGCGCCTCAGCATGCAAAGAGCCAGGTGTGATCATCACAGCTTGATTGGATCCTGAGTTGTACATGTTGCTGGTGCTGTTCCTATTGCTGGTGGTGCTGCTCTGGACAGCACTGGTGCCCCCTGAGCTGCGCACCAAGCGCTCAAGCTCATCTACTTTGTGCATCAGGACAGAGTTGTTGTTGTTCACTGCACACAGCTGACCCTGAACCCCGCTTGACTCATTGTCCATACGCACCTGGTCATGAGATAGTATGCAGGAGGAGATGGTAATCATTCAGCAAACATAAGTGATTTTAAAGCAGTGCGCTTGACTCATTTATGAACTTGCTTTGCAAGAAAACTCACCTCCATCTTATTCAGCTTTTGCTCCAACCTCCTGTTTTCGTCGTCCTGCGCATTAACATCATGAGCTGAGGGTTTAGGTTTTAGGGTTTAGCAAGAAATATTTCCTTCTTCAAGGCTGAGTGCCACCTAGACCCAACTGGCACAGCACACCACCATGCTGCAAACTGACCTTTGCACCTGAATCTGAACCCTGACAAAATTCCAAGAAACATGTCTTGAGCATATGAGTTACCTTGTGCAACAGCTTCTGCTCCATGTCCTGGATCTTCTTCCCCAGCCGCTGATTCTCATCAGACAGCTCCATGATCTGCTCCTCAAAATCCGTCTCTGCCACAGGGCCCAGCACCACCTTCCCACCCTCTGCCCCATGCCCTGCAGCAGAGGAGGAAGGGGCTGTCTTGCCTAGGACCATGCTCCCTGCCCGTGTGGCCACCTCAAGCTTAGCCATCAACACACGCGCCTCCTCCATGGCCCTCTCAAGCTCCAGCTTGATGCTGTGCTGTCGCTGAACATGCCGCTCAATCCTTGCCACCATTTCATCTAAGTCAAGGGGCTTCAGCTGCAGCGTGAAGGCCATGGTAAGTTACATACTGAATGTTGTGTATCGTACTTCAGCTTATCAAGCCACCTGTCATGTGTATCTAGGAGCCTTCACATGGCTATCTCAAATTCAAACAGGCTGGACACTTAATAACCTAAGCCCTAAACCCTAATAGCCTTGCATTATTACTGAACATATTCTAAGCAGGGCCTGATGCTGTCCCTGAAAGCTCCATTAAGTCTATTAAATCCCATCACAAATTTACCATGAAATCTGCGGCGCCTGCCTGTAGTGCTGAAACAGCATCCACCTTCCCCCCTTGAGAGCCAAGCACTACTATGGCAACAGTTGCATTCTGTACTTGCAGCTGCTTGATGAGCTGCGCTGTAGATCCAAAAGCTGGGAGGTCTGCATCCACCAGTACCACGTCTGGGAAAACTTCCCCTGAACTGAACTCAGCCACTGCATCCCTGGAACATCCCACCACTCCCGTGTCATAGCCTTCAGCTTGAAGCATCTGTAGGACTTCTTTACCATCTGGTGTGTCATTTGACATGCACACCAGAGCCAGGATGGTTCCGAAGCGCTATATAGTCAAAGACAAGCAAGTAGGGTTGGAGGTGATTGTAATTGTAGAACAGGTGTGAGCTGTGTCACATCATTACTTTTAGGGTTAGGGCATGATGCAAGGTTCCAGAAGTCTTGCTAGAAAAGTCCACGGGGAGTATATGTTCAGTTGTATGTTCAGTTGTATGTTCAGTTGTATGTTCAGTCTCAATTCGCTTGCTCAGAAACTTACAGCACATTTGCAACCACCGTCCATGACAGGCTCATCTGATAGCCCGCATGGTGAACAAGGATCCTCACCTCCCAATGTGTTGCTTTCTTCAGCATGCCCATGATGCTAGTCGTGTCTTCACTCCTAACACCTCCACTGGGCTGTTTTTTCAAGCTTTGATAGGAACCCCTCCGAGTGACAGGTAGGGCATGGGCTTGAGGTGTACTTGTTGAATTTAATGGACCAGTCTTCAGAGGCGGAGGTTTAGGCACCTGTTTGGGAGGCCCGTAGCCAATAGTCTTCGGTCGAGACGACTCATCTTGAAGTCTTGATGTGGAACTCCCGACATGTAACCCCGATTCAACACGTAATGAGTTTGACGTCAAGCCTGCAGGATTCTCTGTAGGTATATTATCTGAATGACAAACACTGCAAGGTTCATCCTCCTTGGGGCGTAACGGGATGTTTGATAACGTCGAGCTCTTGATATCCAAGCTTGATGCTTGGAACCTCGAAGATATCATAACTGGTGATATGGTGATGGACTCTTCATCATCTCCAGAAACGGTGGGTGGTAGAGTGATGATGCCCGACCTTGTTTTCGTCGGAAGACGCCTTCGATTTGCTGTAGGCGCAGCTTCCATGTTTCCCTTCACTAATTCCCACCCCACAATCGCTGAAAACTTGATGTACGGCAATGCCTCTCATCTTTTTGAACCCTAACCTCTACGTATGAAGGTATCATGTCCAGCCGCCGATTAATTAACGTGACTTCAATTGTGCATGTATGCCGGAGTGAACGCAGACGGTTCTGCGTGCGGACTTCAAATCCGTAGGGGCCGGAAGGCTCAGTGGTTCAACTCCACCTCGCTGGCGAATCCTTTATTTTGAGATTGAGCAAGTTCATGTTGTGCATGTTGTGATGACCATATCTCTCTGCGATGGCCAATGATGATCAGGAATTGCCGACTGTGTGAGTTTCCTCACAGTACTCACAGTGATGATATCACCTTGTTGAGGCCATGAATCGCTGCAATATGTTCATTTACTTCTACATGACTGTAATGACACTTGGCCGTGCTCTGCGCAACGTGCTTTAATTGGGAATATTGCATGTGTGGCCCCATTCTGTTGTTGAAAGTAGATTGAAGGAAGTTCCATTTACATCAAAAACTTGACATAGGCCGCTCAGCAACTCGATACGTCATATCAAAGTATTTTCTCGCACACACCATAATGAAAATGATCAGTTGAATGTGACACATCGTCAGAAAGGAAGTTGTTTAGAGATGATGAGCATGTAGGTCATTACTGTCAGGAGCTCTGAGCGACAGATTTCACATCCAGAAATGCTTCTAGAGCATCTGCTAGTTTGGGTGGCCACCGCCTGTTCGTCCTCAACCATTTGCGATCTTTGTAACGAATATCTTCAACGCGAGACCTGCAGCGCACGTATATTTCACAAAATATAGTGCACAGTTGAAGTAAAGAATCCTTATATATCAAGATAGCCTTGCAGTCATAGGAGTCCTAACATAGCAAGTGACCTATGGCAGTCAGCCATGCAACTAGTGGTTGTGTTCATTGTGCAGAAATGAGTCCTTACCATGCGTTCTCAGCTTGATCTTCTAGACCATCAGCCCAGAGAGCAGCAGCCAAAGCAGCCCTCACATCTGCAAACTCAGGGTACTTCCGGAGCAGAGACCTAAGTGACAGGACTTTGATCAGGTACACTACTCACAATTTAGCACTACTCTCTCCCCAATGAGCACACTGATTGAAAGCTTAAACCTGCACTCACCTAAAAGCCTTCACTGCCTCATTTCTCTTCCCAATCTGGTACATTGCAAGTGCATAGTTGGCTGCTGCAAAGGAGAAGCCTGGTGCTATCAATGTAGCTTTGCGGAAATACCCAGCAGCCTCCTCCCAAGAACCAAGACCTACAAAGGCATTCAAGCATTCAAAGCAGAGATCTTGGTTTTGACTAGCCATGCCTACAGCTGTGGCCTCAATCACAACTAGCAATTGCATCCCCAACTGTTTGCAGCTATATCCCCCCCATCTCCATTCGCATTCCCAACTACCTGCAGTTGTATCCCACTAACATCATTTACATTCCCAACTACCTAAAGTTGTATCCCACTAACATCATTTACATTCCCAACTACCTGCAGTTGCATTCCCAAGGTTGTTCCATGCTGCAGGGTCCTCAGGTTCAGCTGCTAGCACGGCACGGTAGTCAGATACAGCTTCTTCAAATCGACCCAACGCCTCTAGAGCAACACCTCTGCCACGCGCAGTACATAGAATGAAATGTTGAGAGGTACTAGGAGCTGGACAAGACAGTGGCCACCACTGCTAATATTTAGAAGTTGAAATAGGTATGCAACCTACCTGTTCAGCAGACTCAGGTCTAAGCAAAAAATCGCTTTTAAGTCCTTCCTCCTCAGGCTTTGTTATGCCCTTAGAAACCCCTCAGACTCACTCGTCATGCCCTTAGGAACCCCTCAGACTCACTTGTCATGCCCTTAGAAACCCCTCAGACTCACTTGTCATGCCCTTAGGAACCCCTCAGACTCACAAGCAAACAAACAATCACCAACGATGTCCTATCAGCATGACCACGAAACAACAAATCAAAGTGGCATGACCTGTTCAAGACTGGATCCACACTCCAAGGACAGATCTCCATCGCCTTATTGTAGTCCAAGAGAGCTTCCTCAAGTCGCCCTTGACGGGACCGTGCATTCCCCCGGTTGCCATAAGCTCGTCCCACCTGGAAGAAGGAAAGCAACGTCAACATCCAGACGTTCTTGGGGATCAGCCAAAATTTACATATGAAAAGCATGATTTGCAAGAGTTACACGTATGTAGCAATGTTTTGAATTCTGAGTTTCTAAATATAATGATAATTGGTTCCCAATGGAAGGATTGGAGGTATCCGGAGTTGGAACTCATATGCACAGCACAGGTAGTTCCTTCTGCTTACTTGTGCTCCTGTGACCTCTTTACTTTCATGTCTACCTCACCACATCAGGCACCCAGGGCACAACCATCACTACCTCTCCACATCAAGCACCCAGGGCACATCAATCACTACCTCACCACATCAGGCACCCAGGGCACATCCATCACTACCTCACCACATCAGGCACCCAGAGCACAACCATCACTACCTCACCACATCAGGCACCCAGGGCACATCAATCACTACCTCACCACATCAGGCACCCAAGGCGCATCCACGCTGCTGTACTGATTGATGATCTTTGTCCAAGTTGCTTCTTCTAGCTGCACATCCCCAGCGTTCAACCCTTGCTGCAACATTTCTAATGCCTGTCTAAGCTTAGCATCCTGATGTCATGCCAGAAATTGAAGCTGCTGAACATGATGTGCATACATTCAATTACATACATTCAATTACATATATGAATATAAGCAAGTACTCAAGGAGCTCCTACTGTCCATGTGAGTGAGGAGAAATTCAAAGAGGACAACCGTTCTTATCAGACACACAGTATATCCCATCAATTTTGTTTCAGGTCAAAACCAATACCCTGGTTCCTACTTTCATAAATTCATGATGAAGTCAAAATGTCAAGTGAGATAGGTGAAGCACTTACCCCAGGGTCATATTTACTTTGGTCCGGAGCAAGCTCAAGCTTGACCACTGCTGGTGCTACAGTGCATTTGAGATGCAGTTTTCACAGCATGTACAGAGTAGAATGAGGAAACTAAGAATCAGGGCAGTATACTTGTTTCTTTTCGTGATTTTATGGATGTTACCTAATCAAGAAGGCAATACCTAGCTTCTTACAAATTATGATTTCAGAGGCAATAGCTGTTTTGTCTTTAACAGGCAGAACAAGAGGCACGCTGAATACAGATAACAAACATGTGCGTCTATCAGGAACTGCAGTTACAGCTACAGGTCGATTGCATGTTAGGCGACCGCGAGCTTGATGATGAATTTGACCAATCGGTAACACTTTATGATTCTGAAGGCATAATGACATATTCTGACAAGTAATGGTCCTAGTGATTTTTCCGAGAGGTAGCTATAATGCATACAGATCTGATCCATTTCTCATGCAGTACAGAACTTTCGCTTGCGCGGACAGTGTGCTGGATTGAACTTGTGCAATGCGATAAGTGCGCACTTAATTCATTATAAGCGAGGGTAAGATTACAGCTTTCCTTCGTATGACGCCTTTGCCAATCCCTGGGCGCGGGCATGTGCATACTGCTGCCACTAAAGCTTCAGGGCCTTCAGCCGGAGGCACGAGGGTAGAATTCCAAAACTCAAAGAAAGAGAAACTTGTGGGAAGATTCATAGATGCCCGATCTCAAGAAGTTGTAATTCTGTGCCATGGGTATGCCAGTACCAAGGACTCACCAATCATAGCACATCTGGCCAAGGAGCTTGCAGGAAGACAGCTATCCACATTGAGATTTGATTTTGCTGGAAATGGTGGGTGTTGTGGGATTGGAAGACTTACATTCCAACCTTCTCATATCTCTTGATTTTTTTAGCTATTAACTAGTACAATCTGTTTATTCATGACTGGCCTGAGGACATGCAGGGGAGAGTGAGGGTGTCTTCCAGTTTGCCAACTACATGAGTGAGGTGCAAGACTTGAGATGTGCTGTTTTGCATGTTCGTGAGGTCCTACACAAGACTGTCACAGCGATAGTGGGTAAGTGATGTTTGGTCTTTTACTATACTCTCCCGTTGAAGATGATTCAAGACCAAGGGATAACCTGAGAAGCCATGAGCTCCAGTATAAATCCCTCGTCCATCTCGATAATGACCTGCTGGGAAAGAGGTCTGCAGTTGTGTTGAAAATGAAATGTAAACATGCCAATGCAGACCTACATGCTCCTTTTTGATGATTTCTTTAATGTATGTTATTCTCCCGTGTGCACCTTGTAATAGCATGCTAAAAGAATGTTGGAGGTCTGTTCGCTCACACACGCCTTCACTCATTCTTCAGGCCACAGCAAAGGTGGCAATGTGGTCCTCTTGTATGGTGCTGCTTTTGATGACATCCCCTTTATTGTGAATGTGGCTGGCAGGTACAAAAGTATCTGGCTGGCATTTCAGCTGTTGCAGATGTCAGCTTGAGAGTCCCTAGATTGTGCATGTGTCAGAACCCTACATTTCTTTTCTCTCTTGGGCCAGAAGCACATGTTTGCTTGCTAGCGTTTGTCTTTCTTTAAAAGAGCAGTTCTGCTGTTGAGTATCTCAGCTTGTCTCATGTCATCGATGTTGTTGTATGCCAAGTACTCTGGACGTTGACCTTCAGCACTGTAAATAATACTCACATGCTTTTGCTGAGCCCTACTCCATCTGCCGATTCCATTCCTCAGGTTTGACTTGACTAGGGGCATTGTTGAGAGATATGGCGAGGAGACCATTGCAAAGCTGCAGAAGCTTGGGCAGGTGGAAATGGAAGTGCGCACGGACGTAGGGAGTAAAGTCAAGTTCATGCTGACGAAGCAGGTGGGGCACAACAATATAGCACCTAAGTGAATTTCATGCTGAGTCAGCAAATGGGCTACGTCATTACAATATTAAAACAAACTGTGTCAGCTGACTACTACAGCAAAGGTGGAAGAGCTATATGGTACACAAAATGCAATGCCCTTGAATGGTGCTACTAGGATTAACAACTCAGTGATGACTGAACTTATCTGGTGCTACCTGCTGCTGACCTAGGATCTACATGAACGACAGAGCATTAGTATGCAGGAAGCTTGCCAAAAGTAAGTACATCAATTGCAGCTTAAATGTTCTCATTTCAAGTGCAACTGCAAACCTTTATAAAGGAAGTTATCTGCCCAGAACATTTGGCTTCTGAAGGCCGCTACTCCTGTTGACTTATGCTGTAGCTCTCTGTCATTGCTACAGCTCATACCTCGGTGCTTTTGAACAGAATTACAATCGCTGAGGTGCTGACTGTACATGGCACAGAAGATCAGACAGTTCCTGTTGAAGATGCCCAAGTGAGGATAAGTAGCTGCTGCTGCATCCTAATATAACACAATACTGCTTATGTGTCAGTCTTCCTTCACGAATCTGTTCTTCACAAACCAATGCCTAAGCCAGGCCTGGCTTTGCCCTGTGCAGTTTCCAACTCACTGAGATACTGTTTCATGTATGGTTTCTGACGTTCTGTGCCTGTGCTAGGAATTTTCTCGGTGCATCAGGCAGCATCAATTGCAGCTTGTAAATGGGGGCGACCACAATTTTAAGTGAGGTCACAAAATACGTGAAGCCGAATACATCTCTGCCTGAGTGGCGTCACAAAATGCCTAAACTCTGTGACCTCTTCAGCCTGGGATGCTAGTTCAAATGCACTTGTTGCTAATAATTTTGAAGTTGTTTCGACACTCATCACTGCATCGCAATTAACTGCTCATCTTCCGCCTTTTAAGGATCCTTACTGTATGATGAGTATGCAGGTCTCCTCAACATGCTGAGGCCGCAGTCAAGAAAATCATTGCTTACATATCCTCTGGGCTGTGAGGCTGCTCTTTCGTCCTTGTTGTGTGCTCTGTTGAGGAAGCAATTTATTTTTATGCTGTACAGTTCAGCACGGGAGAAAAAATACGGGGTACAGAAATTAAATAATTACCGAGCAGTGACCTCTTGATTTTGGGGCACGAAGTATTTCCAATTGCTTTGTCGTGTTATATATTGGCCTTTGTTTTTATGGCAACTGTCATTCTGGTCTTAAATAATTACCGAGCAGTGACCTCTTGATTTTCAGGCACGAAGTATTTCAAATTGCTTTGTCGTGTTATATTTTGGCCTTTGTTTTTATGGCAACTGTCATTCTGGTCTTAAATAATTACCGAGCAGTGACCTCTTGATTTTCAGGCACGAAGTATTTCAAATTGCTTTGTCGTGTTATATATTGGCCTTTGTGTGTATGGCAACTGTCATTCTGATCAAGGGAAGCTTCTGTATGCAGTTTTCGAGGAGTTTTCTGAAATGTGGAAAGCAATCAATATCAAGGTTATCACGAATCTGCTTATTTTTCACTTCTACAACGGGCTAGGTATTGATTATGAATTTCACCATATCTAAGATCAGATGAGCATTATGAGTTGAATGCTGACAGAAAGTCTTTAATAAGTTGTACATGATCTTGAATAGCAGTTAAATTTCAACATTACAAAAATGTAGCATATGTCTTCAACTACTCAATGCAAATTTCTTACTCAAAATATTCAGTTCCAGTATGTATGTTTTTAAATCTAACTTCAAAAAATGCTGCGTTTGTTGCTGGACACATCCTTCGATGAGATTGAAGCAATGTTCGTCCCTTTGCTGGATTCCTTTGCATGTACAACTTGAATCTTTTGGGTTGCGATGACAAGAGTATTGCCTGCAGCTATCTTCCATACATGAAAGTACCAATTGCATGACTTGGCGAATGCAATATCATCCATGAATGTATCGCATAGATCTGATGCTTTTTCATGTATCTCCGCAGCGGTTTAACCCAAAATATGTTCATGTGCTAAGGTGCTCAGCTGGTACATGCTGCCATCATCATCACCTTTAAGTACAGTGTTGTTACTGGTACTTTGGACTGTAATAAAGCTTCGAAGTGATGTTTTGGTTTTGGTGTTTTGGCCGCACATTAGGCACCTTCATTACGTGCATTTTGTTGCACGTATAAGCAATAAGTATGTTAGTAATGTTAGCAATGAATCATATATGATGAAGGAAAATGCAGAAACATATATTATGTAAACCATTAAACATGCTTACTTGTTGTTTTCTCCAATTATGTGACTAATGTGACCCGGTTCCTTTATGATGCATGTTTGGCTACAACTTTCTGAGCCAATGTTCCTTGAAGTTATTTGACCTTCAATATAATACTTGCAGTCTGTATTGCACTCATCATGTTATGGAGCTCCATGCTTGTACACGAGAGGAATGGAGATAGTCACTGGTTCTGTAGGATCAAACATCTCCTCAACGGTTCGTGTGCAATGCTTGTTGATGTCTTCAAATTGACCTCCAAATCTGTATGCACCAGAAGGCATGTGTAAAGAATGTGGTTATGACCATTATCATGAAGCTGTATCGTGAACGCAAAACAATTTTTAATAGCTTCATCGTACGTACCTGCAAATTGCGCCTGTCTTAAAATTTAAACAAATAAGGCACAAGTTTGTTTGCATAATCTTTTGAGTTACATACCAAGCATGAGTGTCCATCTGATCCAAGCAAAGCAATTTCATATACACTTTTGCCAGATTAGCCAGATGAAGTTGTATTTACATCAGACGTTTGAAAACACAATCCTTGTATGGTTGTGAGATCATATCTTCTATTCAAATCTGAAGGTAGCAAAGTTTTATCGAATTCTATTGTATTAATTTTATTTTTAGAAGTGTATGAAGGCACGTTATTTTTAGTTAAGAACTGATGTAGTCTCTTGTCCATTGTTTATGTACCAAATGTGGTTGGAAATATATGGAATTTGCAGGTCTTGTCTTTTCGTGTGCCCAATTACATAAATTTATGAATTAAATAATGAAGAAATTTCTAGACTGACGGCTATTACGATATGTGAATAATATATTAGGAGATATGATATAATATATTAGGAGATACACTTTTTAGATAACTATGAATACACATTCATGTTACAAACTTACCTCCCTGGCGCATGATTGTACTCTAATAGAAATGAATCTTAGAAGCCGTTCAAACTCCTAATGTAGTAACATCAAAAACAAAACTCTCAAATGCTATGGCATCGTGTACAACTTTCCTCAGTGTGCTGTCTTGAGCAAGTCAGGACCTGTCACAACACTTGACACCTTTTTAGCTGAAACCCAGGTGATTGTCACCGATGCATATCAATCTGAGTTTGTTTTATTTTCTTTATTGGTCCAGAAGATCACAGTGGTCACTGTAGACAACAGTGATAGCTGCAGGAAGGTGCTGCCCACTGTCTTCCCTCACTTGGGTGAAGGGCTTTTCAAAGGTGATTCGGGCATCAAGCTTGAATTCATGATCATGCACTTCCTCGCTCTGATCAGGGATCATAGCAACAACAACCATCCTAGTTTGCAGTTTGCCCTGCTTGATGAGCTGTCAAAGATGTTGCAAGTCGTGCATCCTGATTGTACGAAGGGTGACAGCATTATTTCATATGCCCAGAGGAGAAAGCTCAGGCCCCCTCCCCACAACATGCTGCCAAAGTTCTTGGCATGGATCAACAAGTGGTCTGAGATGGGTGTAGATGCTAAAACTAACATCCACATGTTCACTATTCAGACCTTAATCATGTTCGAGCAACTTTTCGCCATTTTTGCCTAGGTCCGTACTAGGCTATTTTTTCGGATGTACATATTAGTAATAGAATATTCTATTAATACATTATTATTATTATAGTGATGATATATCGTCCGAACCTCATTTTAGCAGTCAGGACGACGGAATTAACAGCGGTATAGCGGTATATCTGAAGATTATGACAGTAGCTGCAATGAGGATCAACATCCAGCAAACAATCTAAACGCCTTTTGTCACGTCAGACTTATTGAACAATCGAGAAGATGCAGGTTTGTGTTATGCACAACCTTGAACTTATCACATTCCTTTCAATTCAGTTAACTCAAGTTTTGCTTCACTTTGCAGGTTTTGCCATGCAAGAGCTCCGAGAACGATCATTTTCAACCGCGTCTGATAAACTTGACGATGACGATGTTCAGAAAATGATCGAAGCTTCTTTGACACGTGCTGTTGTTCTTTTTGGACGAAAATGTCACATCAACATAAAAGAAGCGCTTATCGCAGCAGGTACAATAATATTTTATGAATGTAACACCTTAAGAGTAATTATTTTCAATACAATTGTTTTTGATGTCTGTTGTGTATAGGCTGGAGGACACAAGCTATCAGCTGCAGCATTGTCCAAAATCCTTGACTACCTGGCTGACAGCAGCTTGAGAGGTACTACAGTTTCCATTTCTAATTGTAGTTTTATACAACATTGCTAATATGTGCAACATGTCTTGAAGATTTATCCAAAAAACTGCAAATTCCACCAGGCCATCCAAACAAGAAAATGCGCGAGCATAGCGAGCAAAGACTTCATGAGAATAGGTAAACTAAAATCGCGAATCTAAAATGGCACAGAACATCAGAGGCAAGCGATTCTTGCAGTCAGCTCTACACATTGCATGCCTTATCCAATAATGTCGCTGTGTAGCATTGCACTGGTAGTAACTCTGCGCTGATAAAGGCTCTGAGGTAGTACACCTCATCATAGGGATGTTTAGTTGAATACTCTGTAAACAGAAAGGTCTGGAAATATAACCTGCTCCCTTGGTGGCAGCCTAGTGTAACCTGAAGTGGTATATCTAGTGTATCGAACTTACCTGTTCGATAAATGGCTTCTTCCAATTAGTGACTAATAAGCGTCCGAAGAGGGCTAAGTAGGCGAAGCTGGCCTCTGAGGTCGATAATTACGACTATGAGTTCGACTAAGGTCGTTAGGCTATTGAGACTTCTAACTGATGAGCTATGATTAAAACTAGGCTTTAGATGATTATAAGATTAGATTTAGCTGAGTTAGCAAAGTAAGTTGAGACAACAGGGCAGAATGCCTTCGTCTAACACTCAAGTAAAGTAAGGGTTAGGGCTTAGAGCTAAGATCTACTATACTCTGATATCTTCGTATAAGGCAAAAATCAGTCATACTACTGGTTCACTCATACGTTGTGACAATAATGTACGACATACTACAATTCATATTTACAGTAACCCGCCATACCAACATACAAAATGTTCATGTACAAGAAAAACCTCTCTGATATCTCTCAACTGGCAACTGATCTTCAACCGCTGCTAATCGTAGTTCTGATTATCACTCAGTAGGTAATGAACATTAATAAGCAGATATGGCACAAACTTGAGTGTACCAAGCTCTCAACACATTGTCAACCTGAGTTGGTGCCATGCTCTCAGAACATGCTAGCCAATCATGAAAGTCTTGGGATGCATCCTCGCTACTAACTCCCCAATGCAGAAATGCTTCATCCAAGAAGTCCGCCTTCATAGAACATAGCAATTGGACATGGCTAAACAATTATGAATAACACTTTAAGTACATGACAATAAGCCTGTCATCATACGCATTTTCATTCCACAAGCATCATTACAATTCAAGGGCTCCAGGCAGCTTTCAACTTTCACCTGCATCTCTTGCTAGAAACTCTTACAGGAACATCTGATCAATATAACGTACTACAAACGTACACATGATCACAACTACCCGCCTCAGCCCTACCTCATCCGATGCTCTCCACCAGGGCCTCAGTTCCCACGTCAGACCCATGTCCTCTAAATCAGTGCCCAGCAACCCCTCAAGCCCACACATCAAGACTGACTCCAACCCTGACGGATAACCCTGAGGTATGTGTGGAAGTAGCGGTACAATCTGAGTGGAACGCAGAGCACTACTGCTTGCTAGCAGGACCCCCGCTGCTGCCGCTGCTGCCTTTCCACCATTTGTGGAGCTAAATGGAGAAGAGATAATGGGAGCTCCGTGTCCCTCAAGGCCTTCTGCTGCATGATGGGAGACAAGCCGCCGCTGCTGCTGCTGCTGCCTTGATGGACCAATGCTGATGAAATCATTCAGGAGGGGCATTGAGTCTGCTCCTGACTGCATGATGGATCGACGCCTGAACTTCTCCCAGTAGGTGTTCATAGTCACGTTGTGTACTCCCGCAGCCTCGTGAGGCAATATCTGTTTCTGCTGCATGAGCTGATGAGAAGTTTGTGCATTGAATGCGAGGAGGCCATTGTTGTGTGCAGGGGAGACTCCATGTGGGAAGGCAGACCCAGCGCTGTTCTGCAGGATAAGGCTTGAGGAGGCGGAGGAGAGGTCTGCTGGCTTCATGATGCTGTCTTGCATCACCACATTGGTCAGCCGACGGTCCTTCCCATATTGTACTGCTTTGATGTGGGTGTTCTTGGGAGGGGACGATGGGATGTTGGCTCCTTGTACTGCTGAGGAAGCTGGAGAGGCTGGAGGTCTTCCCACACTTATGAAGTCATTTAAGACAGGTACAGCTGTACCGCCCACCTGATTCAAAGTTTATGTGGAGAGATTAAAAATGAAGGAGGCTTCAGGACATGGGGGCAGCCCTGATGAGGTATGGGGCTATGAAATTAGAGGTGAGGATTACAAGGATTGATCAACATGACAGGAACAATAAAAAAAACTTGAAGTACAGCTGGGCCAGAGTTGAAGTACAACAGGGAGATGAGTCCTGTAGGCAAGCTCTTAGCAAGTAGTAGAAAGACTCAAGCAATGAGTGGGGATCCTAACACTGTCTGCATTTGAGAGTGGTGTGGAGATAGAAATGGCAGTCATATCCATTACCTGCATTATTCTGTTGGGGCCATAGTTCAGGACATGAGATCCACTCCGAGCCCCAACAGTAGAGGTGCCAGAGAGATGCCCTGCAGCACTCAGTGGATGTATTCCACTACTAATGCTTGACTGTAACAACTCAATGGTTGATGGGCTCCTAGAGAGTAGGGGCTCATTCCCTTGATGATTCGCCTTGCCTCCGTCTTTGACAGACCAGCCTAAGGCCCTTCGACCAGAAGCAGCAGCCGGATACTGGCTCACCATTAAGCCGCCTCCGCCACCACCGCTCTCCACTCCCTGGTTGTCGAGCAACGCAAGGATGCCAGCAGGTGGCTGTCCTGCCTGGAAGAGGAGACCTGTACAGCCCAATGGCCAGGATGACGGCAGCGGAGGTGGCAGCTCCAATGTTCCACCTGGCCCTTGTATCCCTCCACCACCACCATAGAGTCCTAGCTGACAGTCCTGGCTGCTGCTCAGGGCTTCTCTGCTGCTTTCATCCTCTTCTTTAGGATACTGACCCCCCTTGCAAGACTGAAGCTCTGCACCTTCATAACGTCCTGTCACACAGTACTGTCCACTTTGTCCTTCCACTAGCAGCTGAGACTTCACGGCAGGATATCCATCATATACACCATTATGAGCAATGCCTTGTAGACTTCTTAAACTGGCAGAGCCATGCACTTGATTTGAGCCTGGTGAGAATATGCCCTTTGTGGCCAGAGTCATAGCAGCATGGACAGTGGCAATGGAGCCACCAGCAGCACCCTTGGAGGCCTCAGCAGAGAAGCAGGTGCCTGAGGTCAGGGAGAAGCGGCGACGACGCTTCTGATGTCCCTGCGAGCCAGTAGCAGCAGTGTCGTCCTTGTGTAGACATCGTAGGCCTCTGTATTCCTGCTGCTCTGCAGTGCCAGGTCGGCTTGGGCGCTTTGAGCTGATTCTGTTTTCTTTAGGGCCTTCTGGGTTTGAAAAAGCAAGGATACAGTTGAGATACAGTTCATCATACAGATGATACAGTTGAGATACAATTAATCAGTAATAAGTGACATCGTTATTAGTAAAGGGACTTAGGATGCTGCTAGTGTGAAGTGAAGTATAGATCTTTCTTGAGTCAGCAAAAGGGAGATACGCTACGTCAAAATTAAGGTTAAGAGTAGTTGCTGTGAATGAATAGTAGGAGGTTAAGAGTAGTTGCTGTGAATGGATAGTAGAAGGTTAAGAGTAGTTGCTGTGAATGGATAGTAGGAGGTTAAGAGTAGTTGCTGTGAATGAATAGTAGAAGGTTAAGAGTAGTTGCTGTGAATGAATAGTAGAAGGTTAAGAGTAGTTGCTGTGAATGGATACTAGAGCCAGCGTATTTTTGTGATGGCATAGCTGTTACCTGATACCTGGTACCACACACCAATGCCCATGTTTGTGATGGCATAGCTGTTACCTGATACCTGGTACCACACACCAGTGCCCATGTTTGTGATGGCATAGCTGTTACCTGATACCTGGTACCACACACCAGTGCCCATGTTTGTGATGGCATAGCTGTTACCTGATACCTGGTACCAAACACCAGTGCCCATGTTTGTGATGGCATAGCTGTTACCTGATACCTGGTACCACACACCAGTGCCCATGTTTGTGATGGCATAGCTGTTACCTGATTCCTGGTACCATACACCACTGCCTAATCTGCTTAGAGTCCTTGCAGCAGATATGGATGAAAGGGGCTCTATCAACCTGCCTTTTCCTCCTGGGAGGGCGCCACCTGCTGCCAGTAACTGATGAGGGTCAACATCTGTACTTTGTGGCAGAGGGGGCCTGTCTGGCTGCCTGGTATGGGAGCTCCCGCCTTCAGCTACTGCACAGTTAGGGTTTGAGGTCCAGAAGTAGGAGAAAGCATGGTGTACCGCCTGCCAGAGGTGGGCCTCTTGGCGTGTCTCTTTGAACAGCCTAACTGGCAGGACCTGAACCACAAGTTGAAACTTAGGATGCAAAAGACTTAATGGAGGGGCTCAAGCTTAGGATGCAAAAGAATTAATGATGGAGGGGCTCAAGCTTGAGGCATTCACAATGCCAAAAATACACAAAATGTTTACAACTGTTTAAAGACTATTGATTTTGTCACATTTGATACGTGCAAATAACACTCATTTATGCGCAGATACTGCTAGTCTATAAGCACTGTAAACCTTTATGACTATAAGCACTGTAAACCCTAAACCCTAACGTATCAGGCGATGCTATCAGTACAGAAATCACTCTCACTCTTCTGGAAGGGCTTGAGAGGATGGCATCAAAGGTTACCAATTGATCTACACTGCCTGATGTAGGCTTGGGAAAGGCGGCGGGCATAGGTGCTGTGCCAGAGAGCGCGGATAAGAGTGACCTGTGAGGGACAAGATTGCAGTGCTTGGGAGAGTGAACATCGCTGCAACTTGTACTGCTCTAACAAAAAAAAACATCGCCCACAAGCAATATTTGATTAAGTTTGCAGCACTAAAAATCTGAAAGACTGTTAACGCTGCTGAATCAAAATGAATAGTTTTGCACCTTGCTTCTTTGTAGCAGCTTCTAAAATTCAAACCGCAACAAGACATCTATAACGCCATAACTCACCACAAATCTCCCCAGTTACTTGAGGGGGTCACCGCCACCTGATGCTCTGAAACTGATTCTGTGGCTAATGCAGTACCTCCTTCACCACCCGTGTGGCGCAGCATCGGCCCCTCTCCTTCCTCATCAGATGACACGTTGAGAGGAGAGTGTGGATCCTGGCGTCTGGGAGCAGGACCTCTGCTGCTGCTGCTGTGTGAATCCTGGTACCTGGGAGCAGGAGCCTGCTGAGACTTCTGTTGTTGCTGCTGCTTCAGATTTGCATCCATCCCAGACAGAGCAGTGCTGCTGCTGCTGCTGCTCCCCTCAATAACATCCTGTCTGGCACTCACCATGCCGTTTGACGGCATCCCCAACTTTGAAGAAGGAGCCATGGCTGAGTCCAGTCGTACTGCCGATGCTTGGGGAGCTGCAGGGGCTTCGATAGCGTTGCTCACGCCAGCAGTACGAAATGCTGCAGGAGTGGCTGCCTGTTGAAGTTTCAGGAAAGATCCGGGGGATGAGTTAGCTTGCGGTCGGAGGTCTGGCCAAACCCGTGGCTTGTTAGCTAGGAACCCCTTGCTGTTGGAAGAGGAAGAGGATGGCGGTACAGCTGTTGCAGAGCGAGGTGTTGAAATGGAGCTTTGCGTAGGTGGTGAGCTAGGCTCTCCAACTGTCAATTACAAAATTGAACGGGGGATCAGTAAGATTTCATGTTCATAAATCCTTTCAAAATTATTTGCATGCCGCCAGATGAATGACAGGCCTCAACAATAACAAGTCTTCTGAGGTTTCTTGAGGATCAATCCACTGAGCCTTAGTACTGCCCTACCTGATGGTAGGTACAAGGCGGTACCGTAGTGAAGGTAATGATCAGTCTCCAGTTCCCAAAGCTCCGGCCGGCCTTCCACAGGGACAAAATTACCCAAGAACAAGTTTATAGCATCCTGCAGATGTCACAGGCCTGCTTTCAAAATCTTAAGAGAGAGGTGCAACGCCACACACAACATACAGCAACGTGTCCAATAGCCCTACAGGCAAACACAGGATGGTAATCTCTGATACTGTCTTCCTAGTGGCGGGATGCAACTCCCATCTTCTAGTTATTGATTTGGCTTGAGTAAAAGCATACCTGCTTAATGTTCTGGTACAACTAATCAAGCGTTTGTAAGCTGGTTTCCACCAGCCTCCTCACCTGCTTAATGTTCTGGTACAGCTAATCAAGCGTTTGTAAGCTGGTTTCCACCAGCCTCCTCACCTGCTTAATGTTCTGGTACAGCTAATCAAGCGTTTGTAAGCTGGTTTCCACCTGCCTCCTCACCTGCTTCTCTGCATCTGTGTACGTGTTGCTATAGAATCTCCGGATGGAGGTCATCAGGTCCTAAAAGAAAGAAAGAAGCGCCTAAACCCTTAACCCTAAAAGAAAGAAGCGCCTAAACCCTAAACCCTAAACCCTAAAAGAAAGAAAGAAGCGCAGGTATTGAGTGCCTAATCAAGAGATGAGAGCAAGCGATTCAAGGTGTCAATGCATAGTCCACTGCTCTTGTTGTTGATATGTCAGTGTGATGTGCAGGGGTGCTGACCTTGCTCTTGGATGCTGCCTCCCACTCCCCCTTCTTCCGGTCAAAGAACATGTTGTGAGCCTCGGAGCCACCATATTGTAGTGAGATGGTGTTCCCCATGATCTCATACATGGCCATCAATTCAAATGCAATGCTGCTGTCTGCAAAGATGTCAGCAAGGGTGAAACAGTTACATAACATCTAAATCAAGCCAGCTGTCGTTTTCTAATTTCAAAGAAGCCCAGATGGGAAAACAGAAGAGCAGTTCAAAGTGAACACAAAGAGCCCTGATGAGATGTCTAGTTACTAAAATGACAGGATCTGCATTGGTTTTTTATGCAATAAAAACATCAACAAAATAAAAAAAAAGATGGCGTTTGCTTGAAAAGTTGAAGTGTGGCTCCCTGTAATATAAGCCAATTGTACAGACCCTGCAATTAAGGTGTTACATGAGACCCAAGTCAAAAGTAGCGAAGTTACTTTTGACTGACAGCTGCCTGCCTCACCAGGATCTATCAAGTCAGTATCTGATACCCCCAGAGCATGCAATTGCCTCCCGAAACCAGCGAGGCCGTATGCAAACTGCGCCACATTGGTGCGGTCTAGACAGTCAATACAATTACTCCTGAGGATGCCCCGTTGCAGGGCATGTCCTGGTGATTGGCTGCTCTTAAGGCCATGTCCACATGCAGATGCATAACTTAGATTAACAGTGAGAGGGTTCATCCCGGCAGAGGCTCTACCATCCCTCGACTTGGATTCTGTTATTTCCATGTTATGGTCTTCATGCAGAGGAAGACTACTTGTGGGTGTTGCTAAGAAAGATCTGGAGACAACCTGGCTTGGACAATTCTCTGTTGACCCTCCAGTTGAGGTCTGATCTCCTGTTGCTCCTCTACGTCTCAACGGACTGTAAACGGCAGCAGCAGCAGCCTCTTTGACAAAATATCCATGCTGCCTGTAAAATGTTGCATTCGCCGCCTCATGCACAAAGAAACCTGAGGAGTTACAAAGCACAACAAACAAAGTAGTGAAGTGAATCGCAGGATTTTGGGCCTGATCATTATTGACATGTTTTCAGAGTGCAGCAAAAGATTAAATAAATTCGACATTGCAACAGCTAAGCTAGCAGCCACCAAGACTGGTCAACAGCTAAGCTAGCAGCTACCAAGACTGGTCAACAGCTAAGCTAGCAGCTACCAAGACTGGTCAACAGCTAAGCTAGCAGCTACCAAGACTGGTCAACAGCTAAGCTAGCAGCTACCAAGACTGGTCAACAGCTAAGCTAGCAGCCACCAAGACTGGTGGTGAAAGGTGAAAGGTTCCGAGAGTAAAAGGAGGCTATCATGCCTCAACTGAGCAGGAGATGAATGGATGAGGCCATGTCCTCAAAAGTGTGTCATGTACTTAACTCTGAGTACTAATAATCAGCTACAAGATAGTAGCTGTCAGCTATACCTGTGGTATCCAGTGACAGTTGAATGATGCCCTTCATCTCAGCAATCACATTACTACCCACATGCTTGGCATGCTTTTGGAAGTCCCAGGGAATGTACAGCACACGCTGGGACTCAGGGAGCTGAGCAATAGAAGCATATTGATAAGATGAGGCGAATGCTCAGCTATTAAAACCGTCGATTTCATCACATCCTACCATAATGAGACATTGTCCAGGATGCTGGCTTTGTGCCTTAAGGCAGCTTTCAAATCTTAATTAAAACAACAAACAAGGTATGTGAGAGGCCACAAGATTTGGAAGCATAAAGAGCAGCAGAGTTGAGTAGAGATTTGTGAACCAGTGTATCACTAAACCCTAAATAACTAGTTTCATTAGGCAGCTTTCCTCACAATCTGATTGATCAAGTTGATGGCAGTGCCCAACTCACAATCTGATTGATCAAGTTGATGGCAGTGCCCAACTCTCTCCTCAGGATGGTCTCTCTAGGTCTCTTCTCCCGCCCCTTCACAAGGTTCAGCAGCACCACAGTGGGGCCGTACCTGGCCCTTAGGTCAGAGAAGTGTAGCTGAGTCACCTGACAGAGGAACATCATAGTGTAGCTGAATCACCTGACGGAGGAACATCATAGTGTAGCTGAGTCACCTGGAGAAGGAACATCACAATGTAGCTGAGTCACCTGGAGAAGGAACATCATAGTGTAGCTGAGTCACCTGGGGAAGGAACATCATAGTGTAGCTGAGTCACCTGGAGGAAGAACATCATAGTGTAGCTGAGTCACCTGGAGGAAGAACATCACAATGTAGCTGAGTCACCTGGAGAAGGAACATCATGGTGTAGCTGAGTCACCTGGAGGAAGAACATCACAATGTAGCTGAGTCACCTGGAGAAGGAACATCATAGTGTAGCTGAGTCACCTGGAGGACATAGTGCATGATGAACAATGTAGACTAGCAGGATAACAGTTTGATTGGAACACATTTGATTTGTCAGCTATGCAGCCTGACAATGTAGACTAGCAGGATAACAGTTTGATTGGAACACATTTGATTTGTCAGCTATGCAGCCTGACAGTGTAGACTAGCAGGATAACAGTTTGATTGTAACACATTTGATTTGTCAGCTATGCAGCCTGCTTGTGGTACAACCAAAATAGATGCCTTGTCTGAGCTGCATACCAGAAACGCTCACACCTGATGTCTTATCAAACCTGAGCGGTGAATAGAGCTGCCAAGTGTGAAAACCATTCAAATGTATTACCAGTTCACTTTCCTGGTCTCGATTCAGTTACCTGGTAAATAGGATCAAACTGCTGGAGAATGATGTCGGGTTTAGGGCTTAGAGATGTGGGTTGCTGATTCCACATCAAAGGTATGGATCCTCGAAGCTGAAGGCAGATCAAATGACAGTGTAGGCATATAGCTTGTCAAGGATTCAGATTTAAGCTCATGCAGTTACAGACATGGCACTACAGCACAACACAGACTCTTTATCTTTTTATCTTAACGTAAACAGTGAGGCAGTGCTATCTTCACTGCATGATTCAATAAGGACATCCACCTTCTGCTCCCACTACCTGCACGAGTGATGTAATCAATGGCTTCCCACTCCTGTAATCCAATCCTGCCTCAACAATCTGCTCTGTCTCCACCTCATTAGCTACCTTTGGAGACAGTAGCATTTGTACAACATTGATGTTAGTGAAGCACAGAACTCAGTCAGCATTGCGTTGAGTAGTGCATTGAGAGCATGTAGGGACAGGTCCACACATTGAGGGCATGTAGGGACAGGTCCACACATTGAGGGCATGTAGGGACAGGTCCACACATTGAGGGCATGTAGGGACAGGTCCACACATTGAGAGCATGTAAGGACAGGTCCACACATTGAGGGCATGTAGGGACAGGTCCACACATTGAGAGTATGTAGGGACAGGTCCACACATTGAGGGCATGTAGGGACAGGTCCACACATTGAGGGCATGTAGGGACAGGTCCACACATTGAGAGCATGTAGGAACAGGTCCACACATTGAGAGTATGTAGGGACAGGTCCACACATTGAGAGCATGTAGGGACAGGTCCACACATTGAGAGCATGTAGGGACAGGTCTACACATTGAGAGCATGTAGGGAAAGGTCTACAATTGATCAGATCTCTTGGATGCCTATGCTACAGAGTACTGCCCATGCACAGAATCAGGGACCACGGCGGTCGGGGTCCCAACACCCTGCCAGTGGTTAACAGTGGTTAACTGCTGGCAATGACCTGATGATAGTGATTGACTGATTCTGTGCATAGGCAGTACTCTCTAGCATTGCCTAAGAGGCACAGTACGAAAACACCTGTGCACGTCCCACACTTCGGTAACTGCATGTGATGTGCAAGGACGGCTGCTGATTCAGAAAGTAGTTTATCAGGTTTCTATGTTAGATGTTGCTGATGATATGTTTAAGAGGATTACCAGCTGCTTTGGGTAAGCTGTATGTACTTTTTGTTGAGTATGAAGCCCCATGAAAGAAGCAGCATCTTTTTGATATCACATCATTCACCTTGCCCTGTGCATTGAGACCACGTTTCTTGTACCGAGTCCCTGCAAAATGTCTGGACCGCCTCGCAAGCAGTGTCAGTGTCAAGGTGCGCCCAAACACTGCAGCAAGAAACCAACAGCAAATTCAAATCAACACTACTACAGCATGCAGAAGCAAGTGCATGGCACATCATTCACTACTACAGCATGCAGAAGCAAGTGCATGGCACATCATTCATTACTACAGCATGCAGAAGCAAGTGCATGGCACATCATTCATTATGCGTCTAAGAAGAACAAAGGGGTATTCTGGAT
>BEGY01000058.1:70672-135387 GCA_002335675.1 Chlamydomonas eustigma | reverse complement strand
GAGTATGAAGCCCCATGAAAGAAGCAGCATCTTTTTGATATCACATCATTCACCTTGCCCTGTGCATTGAGACCACGTTTCTTGTACCGAGTCCCTGCAAAATGTCTGGACCGCCTCGCAAGCAGTGTCAGTGTCAAGGTGCGCCCAAACACTGCAGCAAGAAACCAACAGCAAATTCAAATCAACACTACTACAGCATGCAGAAGCAAGTGCATGGCACATCATTCACTACTACAGCATGCAGAAGCAAGTGCATGGCACATCATTCATTACTACAGCATGCAGAAGCAAGTGCATGGCACATCATTCATTATGCGTCTAAGAAGAACAAAGGTATTCTGATAGATCCAGTACAGGGAAAAATGCAAGATCACAGCTGGAGCTACATGCAGTGGGCTGCAACAGCCCATTCCTTCATTGTTGAACCTCTGCAGTCTAGGGTATCGCAATAGATTTTATGACAACACCTACTAGGTGGAAGTGAACACCTGATAGTCTTCTCTGCTCAAAGTAACCATGGATGACAGGCACTACCCACTCATCCCCCCCTAGCACTTGGCGCAGTGTGCGTGTCAAGAAGCTGTTCCAAACGAACATACTGCTCCAATCAACACCAGGAACAAGGTCTGCAATATGCAAGTTGCAAAAATCATTAGCAGGAAAACCTACAAACAGGTCTCCACAAACAGCTTCTATGATTCATATAATTCAGTAATAACCCAAATATGCGGATAGGATGCCTACAACTATGAGCCCACTTTATTGGTGGTTCTCGTCTTCTAGATATGAGCTGTCCAATTGTATGATGTATCACACAATAGATTAAGGCACTGTGTGACTTTGCAACTGTCAGCATAAGCAAGGAATCTGCAGCTCTGACTCTGTGCAGAAATTTTAAATTCCGAATAGGCAGCAGGCAACAAGTGCTCCTTACTGAAGGCAGCAGGCAACAAGTGCTCCTTACTGAAGGCAGCAGGCAACAAGTGCTCCTTACTGAAGGCAGCAGGCAACAAGTGCTCCTTACTGAAGGCAGCAGGCAACAAGTGCTCCTTACTGAAACACCTGCTGTCACTTCTGTAACTTATTCAAAATCCTCTCATCACGATGTTATCACCTTCTCCACCAATTCCCATATTGCTGGATCCAATGCTTGCTGTTGTTTGTGTGAAAGATGTAGATGGGCAGGGACTTCCTGCACAATGTGGCTGTACCACACTGACAGACATATTTGCCTGAAGAGTAGCTGCCAGGTTGTATGTATAGCTGAAATAGAAGTTTTTAGTAAGGTCTACACCCATCAGAAGCTTCCTGTACAGCAAAAGAAGGAAGCCTTTTGAAAAGTATCAAAGTCTGCTCAAACCTCCACAGCAGAAAAAATTCAAGATCAGGCACGAACATGACAAGTTTTTGTCATCCCTCAGGTGGAGATTCTGAGAATACTGAGAATTCCTTCATGCAGCGTTGAGCAGCAGACTCCATCGCTGTCGAAACTTTGTTCACCTGTACCGCTTTTCAGCTGCGCTGTCCTTCTGCTGTGAGACTGTGAGGGCAGGTGATAGAGGGACCAGTGCTACTGAGTCAATTTTGTACACCTTGTGACCTGAGAGGAGTAGTAGCTGGTATCATGTAAAAGAGAGTTCAAGGTATTAATATATATCCCCTGCTAACCGTATGTCATCCCTCTGGACAGGTTAAAAGGTAAACTATCGAAAGCTGCTGGGACTCGCCAACTGGACTATGTAACAAGAAAAGAACAGCCAGCAAGAGCTGCAGGAATTTTGTTCAGGATCATCAAAGTGTGGAAAGATAATTACAAAGTATGAAATTGATGCCTTATGAGGATTCAGTGGCTGATGATGTCAGGACTACTTCAGTTGCAATCACCCAATGGATGATAAGTGGATGATAAGTGGATGATAAGTGGATGCAAATCCTTATTTGGGTGATTGTCGCCATTGGATATTACTTTTACAAAATTCATAATCACCTGTACTTCAGACAATGATGAAGAGACCCTGTTTAAATTTGAAAAGTGTTTGAAAGTTGTGTTATTTCTCACCACAGATGTTTCCCACTAGGGACCTCTTTGTGAGCAGCATGAGGTAGTAGCAGGCAGTGAAGCGAATGCAACCAATGACACCCATGGCCTGCAAGCATCAATATTAAGTTCATGCACTTATAAAGATGGACACTGTTCAAGATTAGCCGATGATTGGAACAGATAAGATGACGAATTTTAATCTGACCTTGGTAACAAACACCAAACCTCCATTGTGTTGATTAGTGGAGTGTATTTGACGAAGGAGCTGCAGGGAGAAACAAATGGGTAAAAGGGTACTTCAAAAAAGGATCAGATTATGACATTCTTGGTAGAAGAAAGTTGGCCTTCCATTGGCTTGCCTGATTTATTTGCTGTGCATCATAGGTAATGGGGTGCTCCATGGCTTGCATTGATTCTCCATCATTGCGATTGATCCGCAGCATGCTGAACTGAGAGCTTCGTCTGTGGCCTCCCACAAGGTACATGTGATGTTTAGTGTGATACAGCCATAGTCGGTTGTAAGGAGGGATCAGGGTGGATTCCATGCCTCTCAATGCCCTCTAATCCAGCAAGGCATCAGATCCCTTCAATTGTTATGCATCAGTCAATCCTAGACGCTTGAATCCTATTCTCCCACAGCTTCGTCAGCTTTTGTTCCAGTTGTGATGTACAAAATTTAGCTGTACCAACTCCGAAATAAATCTTTGACAAATCTCAGAGCAGATTACATTCTGTTAAAGCTTACTTTGTTGTAATCAGATATTGGTAAAGGACAAAGCAAGATGCAGTGTATTCGACAAGCCGCTCGCTTGCTAGCAAAGAACGCCAATAGCGCTCGAAATATGACTACTAAGACAGCTGAGGAATACTGGGCCCCAGTCTTCCCTAAGCTCCCAAAGCCCTCGCCTGAACAGACTTCTCACAGCGTCCGCAAGGAGATGATTGGTTTCCTTCTTCTTGGGCCTATTGGAGGGGGTTTGATGGTATACGACTTCATTTACGGCTTGGAGGAACACTCAGATGACCTCATCCCACCTTACCCTTGGTGAGCAAACACGCTGTCAAGGGAAAATATTTTGTTTTTTACTCTTTTTGACATTTGTGACTCTGTCACTTCACCTCGAAACTTGCTCTTTGCTTTCCTAAGGTTGCGCATCAGGAGAGTGCCAGGCATGCCTTGGGGCGAGGATGCTCTATTTGAGTATCACCGCTATGTTGCCTCAGAGTGGCCACTTCCTGAGGGCCATGATGGAAAGGTCCATGCTCATGATCACCACTGACAGCCTTGCCAACAAGATGACCTTGAATTCAAATACTATTAATTTGGAAAATGAGAGGACAGAAAAGCAACTGCTATACTTTCCAGCAAGACAAATGTTAATATCCTGCATGGAGTGCATGCTTGTGGTTCTCTTCTGAGTCAAGACACAAGGATCTTCCATTGGATTAGTCCCATTAGAAATGATTGTTGAATCATTATCATGCTTGAAATAAATGTTATGAATCATGGATGATATCCCCTATAGCTCCTGTGCTGTTGTTCTAGCTTTTTGCTTCTCCTGTCCAGGAACTGTATTTTTGCTTTATACTTGCAGTGGTCCTTATCTTTGAGTTGACCCTAAGCTTGTTTACAATAATATCAGACATTGCACAATGTTTAGACCAGATATATGCCCTGTGAAGACTTACAAGCGTCTTAACAAGTGTTGTTACGTCATTACATTGTACATGGGATATTGGCGTCTATTTCCCCTGCTGACTACTAGAAGATTACTCCATTTCATCAGCACTCTCCTCTCCTTCATCATTATCCTCCCCCTCCCCATCACTGTCAATATCCTCATCATCGTCATCATCAGCGCCTTCATCTTCTTCAAACTCGAAATCCTCTTCTGCCTCCTCTGCAGCCTTATTTTGCTTCACAACCTTCGCTTTTGCAGCAGCTGCGGCTACAAGTTCTTCTCGCAGTGGATCCTTCTTTGCTTTTTTCCTCTCAGCTCTGGCAGCATGAGGATTGAATTGACCCTCTTCACTGTAAAGCACCCCCTGCTGATTGGCAGAACTAGAAGTACCAATCTTAAGTTTTGTCCTGAGAGGCTCGTCTTCATCATCTTCCATAGCATCTAATAATACATGGACACAGACATTTTAAAGAGTGCGGAAACAAAAGGGTGCAAAAGTAGTAGGAAGAATGTCGCATATTATGACGTAATACAAGGACCTAACTGTTACATAACCTTGGTAGAAGCAGGCATAATCACAAACTTCATTGTAAGTAGCCAGAAAATGGTTTGTCACTTGATAGAAAAATAGAGGAGATGGCATTCATCTTACCATCATCCCCGCTCTCATCCTCATCATTAGGGCCATCATCTTCTTCCATAGCTGCCAAGTCCACCTTTGATAAAAAGTCAATAGGGCATTGACTAAAGCATTATTTTGTGAAATAGATACAGAAATTAGCTCCCTCAGTACAAGTTGTACAGTAGGAAGTGGAGATGAACCCGGACTCCAATTTGCTTGTAATCAATGAAGCTTCACCCTGAAATATAAGCTTTCCATTCTCACCTTGGCTCCACCAACCGAATCCAACTGAAAAAAGGCAGTTCTACTTCTGGCTGTTACGGCTGCTGTAGACCCCTCCTCTTCCTCCATAGGCTGCAGGTGAGCTATCACTGCTGTTTTCTCATTAGCAAACACAGCCTCGGCATCGAAGTCCTTAGCCCAAGACCCTACCACCTCAGCCGAGGCAAACTCCTCATTACCACGAGAGGGTGGGATAGTGAAGTAGGGAATGCGGCCATCGTTCCAGTCCTAAACAACAGGAGAGCAAAGCACAAGAGATGATCCACAAATACCGGGGCCAGGCAGTACATAGCTGGGTAAATAAAGCATAACATGCACCAAACCTCCTTGCCTCACGACCAATTTTCTTGGCAAAAAAATACACAATGCATGTGAAGTGTGAATCATTATTAAAATCACCCCCCCCTCATTCGGTGCCCCTGTTAGTCACCTGCAGAACCATTTTGGCTGCTGACACCACATCTGGCGTCCCCCCCTTCCTCAGCTTCCCTCTAGCATGGGCAACATGCTGTAGGAATTGATCTGCCTCTTTAAAGGATGCAATCTTGTACAGTAGCATCAGCTGTTTAGAAGGCACTCGCTTCAGAATCTCAGCCACGGGAGCAACTGCGTAGCCAGAAGCAACATTGGGGTTGATGACTAACCAATAACTGATGACCCATGTGAATGCAAGCCGTCACCTGCACCTGTAACCCTAAACCCTGACAAACCTGCACCTGTAATCCTAAACCCTGACAAACCTGCACCTGTAACCCTAAACCCTGACAAACCTGCACCTGTAGTTACTGAGCGCCCTGGCATCTGAATTGTACCTCAAGCATCTCTCATATATTCTGATGCCTACATGCATCCCTTTGTACATTGGAGCACCCTGTTGCATTGATCGTCTAGTATCCCTACATTAGCACTGACTGAAGCCTACATGCATTTCCCTGCAGTACCTGGATCATCCAGTTTCTCAATCTTGACACAGTTTCTCAGCACTGCTGCTGCATCTGACTCAGCAGCAGCGAACACAATGCCTGGGCTGTCCAGCAGCTTGATGTTCTTGTCCAAGTGGACTTCCTGCACTCCCTTGGTGACTCCTGGGGTGTTGCCAACCTGTAGGTGTGGATGGTATGGATGACCTTAACCACCACCAATGAAATATAACCTGTGAGATGTGATGGCTTTTGCATAATGTTTGATTATGAAACAGAAGTTGCAGAAAGGCTTTCTTGAAGTATTTTAGACCCTAATAATTTCCCTGAAACACACTATCTTCAGTCATAGAACTAAACCTCCAATCACTCTTCAATCCTACCCATGCCACAAGTAAGAGAGCTGCACTACCAATCACTCCTATGCGGACATGTCATTTCACTCTAATTATCACTCTATGCCCTACCTGAGCTACTCTTGATCTCTTGAGGGAGTTGATTAAGCTGCTCTTTCCAACATTGGGCAGGCCCACAACACCAACAGTGATGGCAGTTTTCATACCAGTATTGCGACTATAGTTCTTGAGCAGTTGAATGAGCGTGTCAGCACCCAAACAGCTTGAGCTCTGCACATATTGCACAGGAGAAGCAAGGGGGTTAACCTCTGTATCAATCATCAATCAGCACGGGCTTGCATGAACATAGTGGTCAATGCCCAAGGATCACCTGCAAAGCATTCATCCCATCGTCCAGAGACTTGCTCACACTCCCAGGCATCTTCTTGCGCCCCAGCTTGTCTGATTGCTGTTGTGTGGAGCACTTGAAGGCCACTGTGGGCAGCTCCTCCCTGAAGTACTTCAACCACTTCTCACCTACCTCCCGAGGCACAAGATCTGTAATGTGACAAAGGATAGCAAGAAACTCAAAAATTAGTTTCATGCCATTTAGCCATGCAGCCTTGTCAACCTAGGTTCATCAGCCTAGGTTCTCAGGTAACTCCATGATCTGAGCCATGTTTCGTGCACAGTATTCATGAGATATCAGTCAATGCATGATCACCAGTTCCTCATATCCTGTGAGAGGTCTTCGCTCCCTTATAATCAGCGAAAGCTCCCCTAAAAGCATATAGCGCAATCACAGTGACTCTTGTGGGATGTACAGATTGACCTTTTCTGAGCTCTCTCCTAGAGCATTCATTCATGGTCACAGGTTGAAATGAGAAGAATGCTTCTCACCCATCTTGTTGAGGAGAAGTACTATCCTCTTGTTGGGATTTGTACTTCTGATGTACCGCTCTACATCAGGACAACGGCATGCCAAGGGATCCCTAGCGTCTAAGACCTATGTGTCATGACATTGGTAGGGATGAAGGAGAGGGATTAAACATGTTAGGATTGCAGCTTTATTCTCAATATGTGTGACTAACTGGTACTACACTGCAACTATCAGGCAACCTCCAACCTCCAGGACCAGGACGGTCTTTTTTCGGTTATGCAAGTAGATCCTAACAGTCATATAAATAAAGTGAGGTTCTCTGGGACCCTACTAGTTCTCACTTGAATCACCACATCTGAGAGCTCAACAACTCTCTTGAACTCTTTGTAGAAAGCCTTCTTGCTGTTATCTGCGACCGAAATAATGCAACACCATACAATGATTTGATTGTGCTTGAATTCATACCCATTTTCAGAGCAATGGCGATCCTTAAAATCTAGACGAAAGTGAAGCGTAATTGAACTAAGATATTAGATATGCAATACAAACAGTACTGCATACCCTTATCAGACTGGAATTCATCAGATGACAGAATCCTTGCTCTCTTGCGTGTCTCAAAATCTGATTGCTTGTGACTTGCAGAAGCCTGTAGTTTTGCAAGTTCCATGAGCTGCTGGCTGCTCCCATCAGCACCATCACCATCGTTATCTTTTGAGGCCTGACTTGTTTCAGGAGCACATTCAGGCATGCACGTGTCAAATGAGGGAGCAGCGTGGGAGATTGTGAAGATGAGCAAGTTCAGGGTTTCTCTGAGTCCCAGAACTTTCATTAGGCGCTCTTACATCGTTGCTTAGTCTCCAATCGTGACAAGGGAACAAAATTACAGAAAAATATACATTAGTAAATATGTAATAATCAGGAATAGTTGTAACAGACAGACACGGCCGCCCAGATGACTCACCAGGCGCCGAGCTTTTTTTGCATCTTTCTTCGCTTTTTCATCGGCTAGAATCTGAGCTCTTTTAAATGCAAACTCTTTGACAAGTTCCTCTCTAAAAGGCCACTGCGATGGCAACCCTGGGTCCTTCGGCCCCTTGCTTGGTTTGTTACCAAGCTTCTTCAATGCCTTGTTCTTTTTCTTATGATGCTCCTTAACTTTCTTTTTTATCTTATACTTTTGACGCAAGGTCATGCGTTTAGATTTGGAGCCGCTACTTTTCTTCGGCATCTCGACTGTTCAAGTTGTGACAAGAAATTAGAAGGGAAAAATCACAATTACTTAAAATTTATTCACATCAACAAATGTTCACGCAATTTTCCGAAACCATGCGCAGGTGCCTGCTCCGGGACCACGAAGAGGGCATTTGTTGGGACAAACTTAAGCTGATTGTAGCGCCTTATACTTTTCGGTTAGGTCTGGGAGGGTATCTATAGCCTGGAGGGCAAGTTCCAGGTGCATAGCAGAATAAAGGTCATGCGTGCAAGTAAGAGATAGTGTGTGATCAGCACAGACAAAGTCTACTTCATAAAACTCTAAAAGCTCTATAATCACTCAAAAATTTCCTTCACAGTGCCAGGGTACAATCCTCTTTCCCACCTCATTCATTCGTTTTATCATGGATGCCAAGGTTTTGTGCATTTCTTCTGTCACTTGCTCATTCCCCTGTAAATGCCATTTACCAGGAGCCCAATCTTCTGGCGGCATTGGAAGCAGCTTTGGCTGATGTGTGGAGAGCCAGACAACACAACATTATAGACATTTGTCAATGTGAGTGACAGAAGTGGATCATCAGAGACACAAGGCTGTGAGACAGAGAGCTGTCACTACTGTTACCTCTCATACCTCTTATAGCACCATGGTGGTTGAAAAGAGATTTTAACAACACACATCCATTTACATTTCAGTTAAGGAATAGGGGCATGACAGTCCGTTTGCATCAGCAGATCACGTGTCATCAAGAAATATTTCAGTTATGTCTGTTGAAAGGCCTTATCACCTTGAGGGCAGCTGTAGGTTGTGTGAAATCTCTCTTCTCCCATCGCCACACTGTGTGTGTTGTGTCATTATAAATAGCTCCCCACTGCATACGTACAAGAACATGCCAGTCAAAGGACTACAGGACTCAGACCAACATCAGAAATCATAATAATTTGAGATCATGTCGTTGTCCTGTCAGTGCATGAGGGGAGATGCATAATGCAGAATGTACAGCTATGTGAGGTACATTGAAGATCCATTAATTGTCAGGATTGTGTGGAATTACTTCATAGCGTATGATCTATCGTCTCATGAACATGAACTATCAGCTATGGCTCGTAGTGCCTAAACCCTAAACCCTTAGACCTCAGATTCTTACTGTGTAATGAAACATGGCTGCGTTGCCAATGGTGTGATCTGCAGGTGGCTGAGCTATCAACGGGCTCTTGGGAGGGTCCTCAGTCAAGATCTTGACTTTAGCCTGAGCTAAGGCTATGTCCCAAGCATACATCTCTCTAACCCATCCTGAAAAGAAGAAGGATTGACTTATCACTGCTGTCTAGGATCTCAAATCTTTAACACTATTCCTGAAACCCAGAATCACACCCTGCATACCCAGGCAGAATTGAAGGCATGCCCTCTGAAAGATTTAATCAAGGTTGAAGTCCTGGCGTTCTCAGTATCAGCTAGTCTTACCAAGCACCTTCACAGCCTCAGGGTCTGCCTCTATGGCTGCTGTCACCTTCTCCCAGAATGGCATCACAAACCCCAACTCAGAGAAGCGCAGAATGGCAGGTGCAGGTCCAGAATTTGGGACCTCTGCTGGATCGCCACCTCCATACAGTCGCTTAATGATGTGAGCACAGTCTGCATGTTAAGAAAGCAGGGAGACAGATTACTCTTACACTCACAAATTCCTGGAAACCCAGGTCGTACAGTCTTATGACATGGCTGAACAATCAGGTAATTCCAATCAGTGCTATGGCCACAGTTACTGATCTCTCACCTGGATGTTGAGCTATGATGTACCCGAAGTGGAACTGCCACCCAGGTACATCACTGCTGATTGCATCGCCTGGGACTGGCATTGGTTTTATCCACACATAATCACACTCAGTCAGCAGGACCCAAGCCCCCTGCCGCCCAGTAGGAGAAGGACAGCAAGAAGGATTAAAGAGAGAGATAGAGAGAGGGAGAGAGGGAAGACAGCCTGTAAGGAAGCACGAACATGCTTGTGGGCACTGAACAGCCCTTATTGACATGCTAGTAGGCATGCATCGCAAGAAATGCAACAAAATTTACATAATTTGCAAAATATGTGCGATATCAACATCAAGTAAAAATACCAGAAGCTTTGATGGATCTGCTTTAACAGAGTCGACCCATTGAGCCACTGCGTTTGGGCGATCAGCCACTGGGAAGTCACACCAGACATCACACTCTGGATGGAGAGGCTTTGCATGGAAGGTTGGGATCTGCAAGCCAAGTGTGGGGGAGTGCACTTCATGTGAGAGGAGTGTAAGAAAAGTGTGGGAGGAAGGTCAATTGATGGGCAAAAAAAACTGGTTCATAGTCTGACCTCATCCATGCATTCATCCGGCTTCACTCTGTGAAGGATTCTGGTGAAGCCTGTCAACTTGTCCCCGCCAGACATTCCCTGGACAATCTTATAGGTCCCATACCTAGTGGACAAAAAGAGCAAATGTGTCATGGCATGCTGCTAGCTCAGTGCGGGTGAGGAAGAGCATATTTGACGAAAAAGCTAATGTCAGCAAATGATAATGCTGACATTTCAGAAAGCAACTGTTGGTGAATAGCAAAAGTAGTATTCTTGAGTAATCAAATTGTCGTGTGAAAGAGGGTGGAGACCTTATTTCATCAAGGTAAGAGGAACCATCTAAATGCTATCAGGATAATGGGTACATTGTCTGTTTGATTTTTGTTCTTTGTTAAGTCATAGAAGATGTTTGGTCGTCCTTAGTCTTTATAATCACTGCTTGTTACGTACATGATTCGACCTTGAAAGTTCTGGTAACCAGACCCAGAAGAGGTCATCAGAGTATGTATGGTATCTCCCTTGGGCTTTGATGACAACGTTGTAGATGAGGTTGTAGATGAGGCTGTAGATGAAAGTGGAGATGAGTTTTTAGATAAGGATGAGGATTCAGAAGTTGAGGGCTCCCCAGCCAGCTTGATCTCTGGTGATTGTGTAGTAGCTGGTCTGGGTGACTCCTGAGATGCTGAAGTAGCCGCTGCTGAAGTGGGGTTAGAGCCTTTATTGTACAGACTTTCTTTAACACTGACTCCATCCATTCCTGGTCTAGACACGGCATAACCTGCTGCTTTCTCTACTTTCTCCAACATCTGCGTGACTGTAGGAGAGAGGGTGAGGGTGTACAAGTGATTAGGGGCAATTGAATCTCTATTGGTATTAAGAAAGCACATTTAAAGTTCAAATTAATTATTCTGGGAGTTACTGTAACGTACATTTCTCCTTAGCACGGCGCCCAAGTGAAGTTTGTGGTGCCACAGCATCTTGAAGCTGTGCCTCAGGGTTGTAATGAACATTGGAAGAAGTGAACATCATATCAATTGTCTCCTGTTGAACAAATACATCAGAATATGTGATGGTGATGAACAATTTATTTTCTAGCATTTTAGTAAATTATCTTACTAGGACAACCCATCCAAGAACTAAACCACACAGTATGCCAATGCAGACTGCAGTAAATTTTGAGGCATTGTCTTCTCTATTTTGAGCATGCCTTGCCGCATGTCTTTGATAAGCCATCCAACGCAATTATAGATCCCTAAACCTTTTTGGGGCTCTCCATCCACCCACAGCAAGTCTGTGACTTACTTTGCGAATTAAATGCAACTCAATGAGCTAATGGACTTTAAACTAGGCGCCAGCTAAGACAGCTTCGACTGCTGTGGTTCGTATACCCTAACGAAGGTAGCAGACTCGCTTCGATTCCTATACCGTTTAAATTAATTCTTTTAGAAAAAAATGCAAGTGACTTGAGACATCGTGACGTTGTGGCATTGGTACCCACCTGTAGAAAACAATGCCCGTAAGCTTAGAACGACTTATAGCTGAGGTGGAACCAAATGTTATTACTGAAGGCCTTACAAGAGATTGTATTCAGGTAAGATACGCAATGCAAGTTTTGTGCGTACTCTTTGTTGAACTTAGATTCTTTTTTGTTTGACACTCACCAAGATTCTGGGAGGAGACCCCGACCACGCGTCTGATAAAAAGAGTAGCATCGCATGGCGAGACGTGGAATGTGTAGCGTACAGCTTCAAAAGCATTGCAATGATTGACAATCTCAACGGCCTAGACAACCTTACCAAACTTCAGCTGGATAACAATCAAATAACAAGGATAGAGAATATAGGGCACCTGGTGAGGCGTAGTGATGCCTTGCATGGAGACCATGGGTTGCATGCTCGAACTTGCAAGTTCATTAACTTCACACTCATGAACCTTCCGTCCGAAACCATGATGCTACCTAGGTGAATCTCTGTTGGCTTGACTTGTCCTTCAACAAGATCAACAGGATTGAGGGCCTGGAAAAGCTGGTGAATTTGGTGGACCTCTCACTTTTCAACAACCAAATCGAAGTCATTGAAAACCTGGAGAATCAAACCAACTTGAATGTCCTATCCCTGGGTAAAAAAGAGCTTTGATATTTCTTATAGGCAGGCTCATGTTCACTGTCCATAGAAATAGGAACTACATCGCAGGTGCGTGTGAGATAAGCATTGCTCATGGATTCAATCAATGCAATGAGTAGAGGTGATATCAGAGCTTTGCATTTTCATGCATGCCCTGACACCCTCCTTGGACTCAAAATCTGCAGGTAATAATCAGCTCAAGAAGCTGGATAATGTCATGTATCTACGACAGTTCCGCAACCTGAGGCTTGTGAACCTGGCTGGGAATCCTTTCTGCAAAGAGCATGACTACAGAAGGTACTTGCTCTACTGGTCCTTTGTCACGCTAGTACTCTGAATCTGATGCACTTTCATCCTCTCCACAGCTATGTATTGTCACACATCAAGGACTTGACTTACCTGGACTACAGAAGGGTTGCTGCCAATGATGTGAATTCGGCTATGGAACAGCACCAGGTGAGATACAGAAGCATGATGAACAGGCACTCACAGAGTACAGAAATCATTTCAGAAACTATTAATTGTGGCTTATTGGACAGACTCTGAAGTGTTGGTTGGAAAATGTATGGAGCATGTTGAATGATGCAGCTTTATTTTGTTACTTACGACATGCATGCTTTGTAGCCGCCATCCTTTTTCATCCTGTTGAGATCAAGGCACTTGAATCTTCATGACTCTCAATGCACTTGAATCTTCATGACTCTCAAGACACTTGAATCTTCATGACTCTCAATGCACTTGAATCTTCATGACTCTCAATGCACTTGAATCTTCATGACTCTCAATGCACTTGAATCTTCATGACTCTCAATGTGCTTGAATCTTCATGACTCTCAAGACACTTGAATCTTCATGACTCTCAATGCACTTGAATCTTCATGACTCCAAGGCACTTAAATCTTCATGACTCTCAAGGCACTTGAATCTTCATGACTCTCAAGACACTTGAATCTTCATGACTCTCAAGACACTTGAATCTTCATGACTCTCAATGCACTTGAATCTTCATGACTCCCAAGGCACTTGAATCTTCATGACTCTCAAGGCACTTGAATCTTCATGACTCTCAAGACACTTGAATCTTCATGACTCTCAATGCACTTGAATCTTCATGACTCTCAAGGCACTTGAATCTTCATGACTCTCAAGGCACTTGAATCTTCATGACTCTCAAGGCACTTGAATCTTCATGACTCTCAATGCACTTGAATCTTCATGACTCTCAATGCACTTGTCATATCAAGCCTGTCTAGTAACACCGTACCACATTATAAATATAGTTGCGGTTGCCTGGATTACTCTGTTAGGATGAGATGATCGATCTTCAAGAAAGGGAGGAGCAAGCTGTCTTAGATGAAAAGCTAGCCGGAGAGAAGGCAGTACACAACGCTTTGATGCTGGAGGCCAACCTGGACGGTGTTGAAAGTCTGTTAGAAGACATGACCAAAGATGATCCTGATTGGGCCAGATTCGTGCAGGTGAACAAAGTGGAGGCATTGATGGGGGATAGAGATGGTGTGATTTGATCTTTTGTGGAGACGGCAGTAATAATCAGTAACAACAGGACGTTAATACTTGATCTGAGAAAGGAGACGAAGTAAGTTGTTGATGCTAGAGGGGCTCTCAGCTGAACCAGGTTGATGATCGATTGTGCTTCGAACATTTTGTTGTATGGGGTTATCTGATGTTCGTGTGTCTCTGTTCATCCAGAGTTACTTTCTTGCTGATAGGTGCCAGGCCTCACAGACGGCTGGAATGATGTAAAGGAGAAGTTTCTGGTGGCCACCGATGATTTCAAGACCACCATCTTGGAACAGCATGGAAAGAAGAAAGCAGAGCACGAGGAATGGCTGGCTGTCATCAAGGTATGGGAATTCAGTATGAATGGGTAAGTATGAATGGGTCAGTTCATGAGAAAAGACTGTCCATCCAGAGCTCCTCTGTTCATCTCAATTCAGGATTACTGCTATGCTTTGGACATTGCTTAAGCTGATTCTGACGGTTTGAATCTCCCCCTGTTGGTTTTCAGACTTTGTTGGGAGAGAGAGATCAGCAAGCTAAGGTCTTGATTTTAGAATATGAGAAAATAAAGAAGAAAGTGGGGCGTGCCATCCAGGAGAACCCAGGAGATGTATTCCTACTGGATCATCCCAAGGTAACAATACTTTTAATTTGAATTTATTGCATAAATTAAGCCAGGACCTCGACATTCAAATTGGAAGACTCCAAGAGAGTTACCCAAACAGTCTTAGAGCATGCATGCAAGACTTCTTTTGTTAATGAGTGTGTGTGTTTGAATGTTTTTTGCCTACAGATCCGATTGATAGCTCTGAAGGATGAGTTGTTGGATATTGAGATGGAGGTTGTGGAGTCTCTGCAAGAGCTGGTGGCTGAATTTGATCGAAATTACTCTGAAATTGCAGAGGCTAACAAAGCTAATTACAGTGCATACTTTGGGCAGGTACACAGTGAACTACTTCCGAACAGAAAGAATAAGTCATCATCTTCATGCTTAGTAAAATGTGGAGATTATGAGCATGATCAGTGCTGTTTATCCATGCTGCACAAGAATCACATCCTGCGCTGACTTGGCCCCAGTATCATTACGTTTAAGTGTGTGCCAGTTACCAATTTTAGTTATGATCTGTAACATGTGCTGCAACATGCTTCACTTGCAGGTCCGAGACTTCCAGAATAACTTCTTCGCAGCCCTCTCTCAGCAAGCATTGGCAATGTTTGAGAAATACAATCAAGTAAGTTATGTGGTGTTCCTGAATAATATTGACTGACAGACTTGTCTGTCCTGAATCGAACTTATAAATGCGGTCTTTTGGACACATGTTAGGATTAGGCCTGGAATAGCAATGGGTGCTAGTATACAACTTGTGCTTCATGCAGGAGAACAGTGACATTGAGAGCCTGCCGGAAGAGGCGAGGCTCTTGCTCCAAGACAAAGAACAGCTGGTTAATGCTCTCCAGGTAATGCTGGTTGATGAGAATACGACCACTGATTTAGATTTGGCTGCAACATTATGCTTATACTTCATAATCGTTCTTTAACACTCCTTCTCCAGATGAAGATTAGAGTCCGGGTATGTTAAATATCTATTTTGAACTTCTGTGCAGGCCTCTCACGACCTACATACTGTTAAGATTGACACCCTCGAAGATAGGTTGGCAACCACGGAGATGAGGCGAGCCAACGAGCTAGCACACAAGAATGCGATGTGGGCAGCAAAGCGCAACCGTGACCGAGTGTCAGAAATTGTCAATTATGTGGAGAGGAACATGATTGAGCTTGAAGAAATGGCGGACATGGAGGAAATGGGCGATGCATAACACTTGATAGAAGGGCTTCTTTGTCCATTGCAATAACTTAATTTTATTCTTGTGCTCAAAATTTATATAACAACTCCCTGACTAGTTCAACGCTCCAATACTCTGGCAGGGTGAAAAAAAAACACTATCACGAATGAGAATACTAGCTTATTTGTCAACAAATTGATAAATCAACTGCAATCCCTTCAACGTTGTCTGCATATCACCGTAATCCAAAGCCCTGAGCATTCTCGATTGCCAACGCGAGCCTTTCATTCAGCTTCTCTTTACTGCTGTATTCCGGAAGCAGTAGGGTGTTAAAGCAAGTGTGGCTGGTTGGCAAACGATCCGTGTCAGGGCCACCACGCTATGTGTTTGGAGGGCAAAATTTGAAGAGTGAGGTTATAATTTCCATGAAAATACACTACGATATTTTTTATGCTTATTGTTAAAATTTCTGCCCATGCATTTTGTAGGAGTACCTACTCAGAGCATGCCAGCGAGATAGCTTGTGTTCTGATCTTGTACTCATGGATAAGATGTGACTATGTATTCAGTTAGATCACACCTCACCCTATCAGATGTTTTTAAACACTTTACAATGGGTTGGGGGGCAAGCAGGGGGGCTATGATTGATTACACAGCCCCTTGATTGTCTACTCTCTCTCTAAGTCGGCATACCTGCACAATGAGAGTCAGCTGCCCTAATCCCCCAACAGGCGCACGGTCACAACCAGTTGTAAAAGCCAGGAGCTTGCGCTTCTGCTCCATTGTCATGGAATGTACAGCCTGCCAGAAAAAGTTTACGGTGGGGCTGTCTCTTGTGTAGCCTTCGTACTGCAAGATTAAGGAGGGAATACGTGAAGCCGATACACACGTAACTGAAACCGATTCGTACTGAAGCCGAATCAGAATCGAATCAGAACATAATGACAATCATGTGGCCCCAACTTGTGAAGGTCCTCTTGTTCAACTGACAGAATGAATGCCATGCAGCTGATACTACTTGTCATGAAGTAATGGGCCATGGCATGCTGCTTATGATGCCTCTATAGTATTTTCAGCCATGTAGAAGCATGATTTTTGAAGGGCTCTGCCTTTTTGAGGCCCTGCACGACAGCTAGACATTGATCATGCGCCAGGATGCAAGTCACCTTTGCATTTTTCTCCAGCTCGTGGAAGTCCAGATGTGGGAGTCCACACACAAGCAACTCTAACTCATCATACCGGAAAAGGCTTAAAGCCAGACCTCCACACACCTTAAGAAGTTACAGGTTATTGAACGGTCTCATGCCATGTCAAGGGACTGGGTACATTTGAAATCAGCTTTTGATATTTCTGGAAACAAGTAGTAGAGACAGCACTGCACTGGCATCAGGCGCAGCAAGAAGCAGCGCTCAGTGTGTGCAGTGCATGTATGTCATCAGGTCTAATGATTATGTTAATTAAGAACTCTTGATACTTGTATGAAGCCAAAGGAACCTCCCTGGACCTTCTTATGTGTTCTTCATACTTGTATGAGCCCAAGGAACCTCCCTGGACCTCCTAATGTGTTCTGTATGCGAGAACTATTAGGAAGTACTCCAGTAGCAGGCCCTATACCACGTACCAAGTAGCAGGCCCTATACCACGTACCAAGTGGAAGCCATGAGCAAATGCATTGAACTGCTTCTCAATGCTGGATGTGAGTTGCCATTCTGTGTACAGCTTCACATATTCTTGGCGGTTGAGGGCAGTTACAGGAATGTTGGAGCCGCCTGGCAGCAAGTCCTGCTTCTTCATAACACCATAGTATTCATATTCAACATCAAATGTCCTGAGGGAGGTAGGGAGGAGCAGGAATAACATAACTCTTGACACATTGTCCTGAGGAGGTAGGGAGGAGCAGGAACATCGTAATACTTGACAAAATTTGCATAGTTATGAAAATAAGAAAGTCGCAATTGCTTTAGGATTTAAGCTTGCACTGTCTTCGATATTAGCTTTATTTTCTCAGAAGAGTTCTGCAGTCAAAATAGTCAGTAACAAGCTACGGGGCTTCCATGGAAAAGAATTTCTTGCAGAATGTGTTCTCCACATCACCCTAAAAATCCAACAATTACCTGCAGAATGTGTTCTCCACATCACCCTCAAAATCCAACAATTGCTGAAGGCCCTTGGCAAGAGAAGGCTGAGCCTCAGCCAGGTCAGCTAGAGTGGGATGCTGGCCAAGAAGCTTTTTGTAAACCACCTGCCGAAGTGTGAAACATAATCACAGTAAACAACAACTTCTGAAGAGAGGATGAGTCAAAATCCTTGCGATTCTTAAGTCCTGAAGCAATTCGAAACTGCAAATCTGCAATGCCTCACATACTGCACATCTTTAGTTGCGATAGCTCATCTCTTAATTATACTAGCAGCCCATTTCAAGGTCAAGTTCTGACAGATACTCTAAATGAAATGGTCACAATGACTCAAGATCAGTCATGAACATTACTCACAAGAGGGAAATGGACGTCTAGAATGATCCCATTGTAAATTGCAAGTCCCATCACGATGCCAACCTAGCATCATATTATTGAAATCACAGCATTATAGACAGCTCTAAGATCATATACAGAATTTGAATTGCTGCTTTTACATAGGATGTTCACAACACAAGAATCATCTGGAAGTTCAAAGACAGTGATCATCTGAGTACATGGCATCACAGCACATGTCATGGGGCATCTTCCTAATAGCTGATTGGCCTTTAAAAAGAGTTCGCACTGATGATGAGAAGCAGCCAAGATTTTCTGCATATCCCATTTAAAAAGAATGCTGCTGTGCAGGTAACTTATTACCAGCTGGAACTCCACTGTGCTTTCTAGGGAAGCAGCATTAAACCAGAAGGTGCGGGTTTCCTCATTGTAAATAAACATCCCGTAGTCTGGGCGGAATATTTCTGCTACCTGAAATTTCAAATTACAGAATTATGGTGGATGTTATTAGCAATGAGGCTGGTATCAATGTCTGTCATCCATCTTTGTATTCCTTGCTACCGCATGAAGCATGATTACTGACAAGTGACCTGACTGGCAACAACCGACTGACAAGGACCTGACTGACAATAACTGACTGACTGAGATCAGTCAAAATACTGCTAATGATATGCAATCTCTCACCAGCAGCTGAAAGAATTCCCTGGAGACACCACCCTCATCCAGACCCTCCTCAGGCACTCCATTTGAGATGAAGGTGACACGTAGAGGCTTCTTGAGATCCTATTAGTATTGTCAGTAGCAGGACAGCATTGGTTACAGGCAGGTTAGCCATAGGCTGTGGTTTAGGCTGTGGTTTACTAGGCAGGGTACGATACTCATTGAAGGCAAGTTTATATCATATTTGTCAAGATATAGTTAACGGCTGAACTTCCATTCTTGTTTTGGTAAAATTTGAAGAAATCTCAAGCATTCAAATTATTCAAATTTCACCCCACATCCCCCCTTTCGATTTCTAGACTACCTCATCCATTGTATTGACTTCTCAAGACTGCTGTTTCTGCTTTCAACGACGTACCTGAGGTCGTGAAACAATTTGCTGCAAACTGTCTTGCAGGATGTGGGAGCGCCGCACGTGGATGTCTAGAAAGGCAACCGAGCCTATAGCTGCAGGATGCAATCCCTGTGTCACCATTAGCATGAAAGAAGATAGGCTCAATTATGACCATGAGTAAAGAAAAATAATTTTTGCCAGCAGTGACCACACGCATTAAAGCTTAATATGCATACACAACAAATTATGAGACCTGCAGTCCAAGCTTGCGCAAGACTGTCACCCATAACAACACTTTGTCTGTCACCCACAACAACACTTTGTTCACATTCACAGTGGGACATGAAGCAGAACCCTTGCAACAGCACTACAGAGTCCACCCATGTATGGAATGTATGGTAATAATCGGAGCTGTCACTATGATCTGGGTATGTGGAAAAAACAACATGCAATATTTTGATTTCATCACAATACCAATAATATTTTGAAATTCTGTCATGAAACCCGGCTACCTGCATCAAGGCTGCCATTGCACTGTTCTGCATCACATGATGTTTTTGAACTGTTGCCTCTCCCTGTAGTAGATGAGTCAAATTATGAAAATTATTAAAATTATTAAAATTCAAATTATGACAGCCAGGCATTTGCAGCACGAAAACACGGAACCACAGTAGGATGAATTTTAGGGTTGAGGGGTTCCAAGGGGTTCTGAAGGGTACCTGCAGGATGCGACTCTTGGCTTCAGGCGTCAAGAGGAACGGCACTTGGCACAAACAAGTAGGGGCCTCCATCCCTGCTCCAACTGCATAGTTTGAACGGCTGCTATTCTTCAACTCTGCAAACATCTGTGCAGAAAGCAGAAGCCATCAAGACCCAGAAGCGATTACATGCAGTGTATTGACACACCCGGCCTGAGATGGAGTTCTTTGGATGACTCATAAGTTCTGCCGAGCTAATGATGAGTCATAAGAATACTCGAAAGAGTAATTAGACATTATTCAATCCTATCATCTGCTATGCCTCTTACTAGAACCTGATCCTTTTTTAATCCTTGCCAACTTTCTAGTTTTTAGGTCCCACACTTCATACCAAATATTCATCCTTCAGGTTTGCAGTTTCGCTGATGGTTCGGTTGTGGAACTCAGACAAAGGAATTGGAGATCCCAAATAATGGTTGGCATCAAACAGATAGTCCAAAATCTGAAATGAAAGGGTAACACCAAAAGTCAAAAAGCTGCTAGGAAGAGATGTCTGCACAGCTTTAAAGTTGCAGCAGTGCTTCATGACGACTGCAAGGTGGTGGTTATGACAGAGACATTTTCTGGAATATAATACAGCATCATCTGTTCATCATGGACGTGTTCTGTTCAAAGTGATGGTTGTACATAATTGTACAACCTGATTTCAAGCGCGCTGTTAGGAGCCGGACTGCATAACTGCTGTGCATTGACAGCGTACCTGTACACCTCTCATGATCTTCCCCCGTCTAGATGTAAACCCCTACAGCATCAAAAGCACATGTGAAGAGGTGAAACAGAAGATCTCATCTCTACACAATGTGTTGCATTGTTTAATAATGATGATGACCCAGATTTTCAACTCATCATAATGAGCATGTGCTGAGTCACTGAGCCAAGATTCAAATAATTCAAATCTGTAGCAGCAGCAGCATTGATCAGCACTGTGTTACTGAGGATATTGAACAACATAATTAGAACTGACTTGAGAGGCCAGGCCTGACAGGTACCGCTGCAATGGCCGTACCACACGCCCACCAAATTGTTCAATTGGAAGCCTGGACAGCCACAGAGCCAGCAGCTAGCAGCGCAGCAGTTATGAGGTGAGAGCAGTTGAATGTGATGCATAGGAGCATGAGCAGTTGAATGTAACTGCTTGCACTTGATGGGTTGTTAATATGAGCAGATGGCATGAATTGGGCAGGCCCTTGACAAGTTTGAATGCAACCAAAAACATGATATTGGCGAGAAAAGATGTAAGATCCAGGCCCTGAAGAAATTGAGGATTTCAGCATGGTTTAGGGTTTAGGGTCGAGGCCTTGGATTCATGGACTAAATGGACTAGATAGTCAGCTTCAACAGCTTGCAGTGCAAGCTCATCCTTGAACTTGTATGCGCTGTAGCTGAATTTGTATGCACTGTAGCTGATTTTCATTAGTTAGAAGTTACAGCTTCTTGTACCTTCAAAAGTCATGCAGGTTATCGTGACTGCCATTATTATTCCCTCATAGTTTAATACAATGTACAGCAGCCTGTACTAATACCTGTACTACAGCCTGTACTGCAGCCTGTACTAAGCTTACTTGTTGAGCCCTTGAGGGTAGGGTGAGATAAACGTCCACAAGATGAGTCATCAGTGATGTTCCAACTGGCAAGTGCTCTCCATTCAGAGGATTCTGTACTCATAATTGGACACGGGAACTACATAGATCAGGCTTATGATAACACTGTTATGTAGATCAGGCTTATGATAACACTGTTATGTAGATCAGGCTTATGATAACACTGTTATTTCCTTGACTGAACACTACAGCAAAATTAAATCAAGTCATAACAAAGTCCTAATTTTTTATGATTATAATGAGCCTTGGCAAATGAAATTTACTACTCAAAAGCATTGCACCATATACCTCTATCGTGAATATTTACCAGCATGTGTATCTTCAAGCTGCAGTGCAAACAATACAACAGAACCCTGACCCTAGGTCTTATCGATCTGCTTCAGCTGATAGTTCTCACCAGGAACAGTATGAGCAGCAGCGGCAGCAGCCACTCTAGCTGAGCTGTCATGGACATGGCGGTGTTACCCTCAGCTGCTCTCAGAGCAGACCACTTGAGGTGCTGTTCAATGCCTTGCAAGAGGCGGAGACAGCTGCTGCCAAGTGCTGATACCACCTCTGTCTGATACACTTTAAGGATGGCCTGGACATCATCATATTACAGTAGTATCAAAACCCGAGGTTCAGACCACTACCTGCCTGTAATATCTAATCAGCAACTGCCGCACCTTGCCGTACACGGCTCAGCCTAGAGAATAAAATAGTGTACGGCATTAAATGACCATTGCCATAAGAAACACCATTAGCTAGATCAGTAAAGCAGCATAAAACCTACTATAGGCCCACAATCTTTACTACCAGATTAAAAAGCAATGCTTCGTCATAATTGCACCTAATAGTAGCATTACCTGATATACTGATTGCACAGCCTGTGTGTCTATGTTGTGTGTTATAGACATTAGAGAGCTAAATTCAGCAGCTGTCCCATGACCAACTACAGTGGCAGATGATGACAGAATATTGGAAGCAGTTCCAGATGCAGCTGCCAGGCTCCGGGCAGCAGCAAACCCTGCCCCTGCAGCCACAGAAGAAGAAGGTGTGGCACCACCACTGATGGGCGCTGCTGCTGCAGCTGATGCTGGAGGGTTCTGTGCTTCTGGCAGTGCAAACCCTGAGCTGAGGTATCCTGAGAGGCATAATTACAACGGAGCCAACTGCTAATTTGTTTGGAGCTCATGTGATTTTGATGGACTACTATTCAGCTAAACCCTAAACCCTACTATTCAGCAGTGTAATATCAGTCAATCAGTCTTTGCACCAACCATACAAGGTGCATGTTGAGGTTTTCCTCAAATACAAAAACTTGAGGGAAACCATTATACCCGCCATTCCATGGAAAAACTACGGAGATCTTCCCCCCCCACCTTGTAGGGCAGACGCAGAATTCTGGCACATTATGGATCTGTATTTACCCACCTGGTGACGAGAAGAGGTCCTCAATACATGAAACAAGCCCTGGAAGACCAGCTGGTGGCATGGTGTTTGTACTGCTCACAGCACTAGCAGTGGCACTACTAGTACTTTCAGTGGCCCCGACAGAAGAAGCACAAGCTGCACACAACTCAATGAGCCCAGAGGGTAGAGGTTGCACTGGCACCACGCCCCTGCCATGTATGCGGGCACTCTCAGGTCCGATAGGGATCCTCTGACCTGGCGCAGGCTCTCCTAGGACGACCAGAGAATGGTCACCCCCTAGTGACAACAGGATAGAGAATGGTGACCCCCTAGTGACAACAGGATAGAGAATGGTGACCCCCTGACAACAGGATAGGATATAAAGGAAGGATGAAGATGACTGCAGCAGCAGCAGCAGCAGCAGCAGCAGAGTTCAGAGGGGGGGCATCATATTTAATCAAGGTGCTTAGTTTTAGGGTTCAAGGTTTTCAAGATTTTGTTTATTGGGCATTATGAATGCACACACTCTCTAAACAATTATTCCTTCATGAGGCTGCACACACACAAACTTCAAAACACTAGAAGATGCTGTATGCTGCCCCACATTTCAGTTTTCATTTCAACGCCGTGGTTCACCTGCAACAATGAACAAGATGGGCAGAGTAGGTAGTCCCAAGACCTTGGCTGGTGTTGACTGACATGAGACCACTCCTCCTGCTGCTGCAGTGGTGCTACCTCCTCCTCTAGTAGTCGTCCCCAGCTGCCCTTGCTCACCATCACCGAATGAGTACACGTCGTTGGTTGAAGTCAGTACCAAAGAATGGCGTAGACCTGCACTTGCCTGTACCATGAGTGTGAACATAACATTCAGCCTGTACCATCAACGTTAACATAGCATTCAGTAGTAGCCTGTCCCATGAGTGTGAACATAGCATTCAGCCTGTCCCATGAGTGTGAACATAGCATTCAGCCTGTACCATCAGTGTGAACATAGTATTCAGCCTGTACCATCAATGTGAACATAGCATTCAGCCTGTACCATCAGCGTTAACATAGCATTCAGTAGTAGCCTGTCCCATGAGTGTGAACATAGCATTCAGCCTGTCCCATGAGTGTGAACATAGCATTCAGCTGCAGTAGCGGTAAAATCTGCCAGATATAAAACACATTTGAACCACCACTACCTGCAGAACCCTGTAATCTATCAAGCCCTGCACTCGTCCTGGCCTGCAAGTGTTATCCAGGGTGCCATTCCCACACTGACCCCATGTGCCTCGTCCCCAGCTGTACAGCACACCCTCATTACTGACTGCCAAAGTGTGGTCACCACCACATGCAATCTGTGAAAGAAACATGAAGGCAGGCTGCCGAATTCAGGCATCATCATGGTGCTACTGATGAAGTCCTTGATCACTATATAACGTTAGTAATCGTCATGTTTGTGACCTAGCGGAGGGAACAGCATTCAGAGCGACGTACTGGGCTTTACATATGGCAACCAGCACAAAAATGTACATAGAAAAGCATTGACAAGCAGCTAGTGCACACATAGCATCTACACCTCCTGTACTATTATGGAACCTGGTAAAACATTGGCTGACTGCAAGACGTTTCTACAACTTCCGCGATACTGGCCACTGACAGTTGACATTGGACTAACTTCTTCACAACTCTATGAGTACTTGATCACCGCTATGATGGAAGACCCTTTACAACTCTGAGTACTTTATCACGGCTATGATGGAAGACCCTTCACAACTCTGAGTACTTTATCACCGCTATGATGGAAGACCCTTCACAACTCTATGAGTACTTGATCACCGCTATGATGGAAGACCCTTCACAACTCTATGAGTACTTGATCACCACTATGATGGAAGACCCTTCACAACTCTATGAGTACTTGATCACCGCTATGATGGAAGACCCTTCACAACTCTGAGTACTTTATTACCTGTATGATAGAGGACCCAAGCAGTGCTTTCACAAGCTCAGGACATGAGCGGCTGCCGAAGTCTCCATGGCCTAGCTGTCCATACTTCCCTCTCCCCCATGTGAACACTCTGCCATCTAGAGACAAGGCGCATGTGTGGTTCTCACCACAGGTCACCTGCATGTGTCAGCAGGCACAGCAGCAGGCTAACTGACCTGACAGCATCAGTCGAAATGCGTCTACGACTATTTTTTCAACGAGTCTCCAATGAGCCACCACTCTTGACTATCAGACGCACTGGATGAACATGCATTATACAACCAGAAACACTGGATGAAACATGCATTATACAACCAGAAACACTGGATGAAACATGCATTATACAACCAGAAACACTGGATGAACATGCATTATGCAACCAGAAACACTGGATGAAACATGCATTATACAACCAGAAACACTGGATGAAACATGCATTATACTACCAGAAACACTGGATGAACATGCACTATACAACCAGACACACGACTGAATGAAACATGCACTATACAACCAGAATCCCACAGTTCTAAGCCGTAAGGCAAGTAATGAACGCCAGCATGATGATGATCAACAGTGTCTACTTTCTTCATTGAAAGCATGAGGATCAGCAGTGTCTCTTTATTGTTTTGCCATTTTAATATCAATGTCATAGTGCGGCCCACCATTGTGATGCCCACAGGCCAGAGTTGCTTGACAAGACAGGGAGTGTCCCTGTTGTCCTCGTCACCTTGCCCCAGTGCTCCAAAAGTACCCTACATTGATAACAGAAGATAAATAGAACAGAATCACAGATAATCACGGACAACACCAGCAATGGGCGGGGGCCCTGAAATCTTGACAGTGCTGGAAACAAGGTTTGAGATCCAGTATCGCACAATCGAGACGAAGGAGGGCTAATAAGTATATATGCGAAGCTAGGGTTTGATTTTTTCAACTTGCCCGGGCGCATAAGGCCCCTCAGCTTTCTAGGGCTGCTACTGCAAGACTGTACAGCTTCTTATCAGCAGTCTCTCAAATGTTAATACTATCTCTCTGCACATCAATAACAAGACAAAGCATATTGCTCTAGTATGAAGTAGTAACATCATCACCTGGCCAAAAGTGTGGAGGTGTCCATAAGAGTCCAGGACTGCATTATGGCATGCCCCAGAGGAGGACCTACAGCCATCATTATGTCAGCAAAACAAGTATGGAGCACCATTTAGGTCAGCACATCAAAAACATCATGATTATTTTTACTGCTCCTGGAAGTAGCTACCTAGAATTGGCGAATTGGAAGCAGCTCCCAAGTACCTGTTGCTGATGTTTATGGTCGCCGCCTACTTACCTGATGTAGCGCACATGATCTCCAGCTTGCGGCCCCTTGGATGAGTGAATATTATTGCACGTTTTGAGGATGCGCGGTTGGTGATGGCTGAGGCCCTCTCCTCCCTGGCCAAGCTGGCCAAACTCAGAGGCGCCCCAAGATGCCAGCTGGCCCTAGTCTCATATTTCCAGAAATGATTGGGACAATGAAGGTATGAATAGGTAGTAGTTCTTATGAGGGCTTAGGCTGCTGCAGGGTTGCACATATGGATGTGATTAGTAACCACCAGCAGCTCATCATGATCACATGATGACCTAATCCATCGGTCTCATGTTTTTCATCATGACTGATGAAAAAATAAATAAATAAATAAATAAGTTGCATATTTCTGGACTGAGTTCTGAGTATTTTCACATAATGTAGTTTAAGCGCAAGCATACACAAATTTGCACTGCCATATTAGCTGACCACTGATGTCTTACACACAAGCACATCTTTCGTTCTAGTACCTGTTCCGTGACAACCAGCATGTGTGTCTGTCCTGATGAGGCATGCTGGATCTTGTACAAGTCCAGTGCCATGACACGCACTGGCACAGAGGTGAATCCCCAAGATGAGGTCTTCAGCTCTGCATCACTCATGGCGGCATGGTTATCATCCCTAGCGGTAGGAGCATCCTCCTTGAGCTGATGAATCAGTTTGACACCCAGCTGGCCGCTGTCATTTGAACCACAAGTGTAAACCTCGCCATCATCTGCTTAGTAGTAAACCAATAGGAGAAATACACCACGTGAAGAACGAGCTAGTATTTTTGATGAAGCAGACAAATATATCTAAGAAATGAACCATTTAGTAATAGAATATAATAAGTCCGCATCATAGACCTCATCACACATAAGTAATAAGTCAGTGGAGGCCTCATTACCCGTCAGAAATATGGAGTTAAAGGCGCTGCTGGCAACGTGGACAATATCTTTTCCTTGTAGCTGTTCCACCTGCATGCAACAGAAGTGAGCTTGCAGTCCCATTTAGTATCGTTAAAAGAGGAGCAGAGGACAGCACTTGCATTCCTCTCTACACTTCCTGACAATTATGTGTCTGATTAGTTTGATGCAAGTATGACGAGAACATGAAAATCTCCCTTGATTGATTTGTACCTTGGTTGGGACCGAAATGAAAGTATCAGATGAAATACCCAACTGCCCCATGTCCCCTCTGCCCCAGGCGTATACTAACACAGAAGTGCGCTTGATGTTGTTCAGTGAAGGAGTGGGAGGTGGCTTGTACACAAAAGGAGTAGCTGGGCCTACAAGCGTTGCAGCTTTCTAATTTTGGGTTGTTAAGAAATATCTGCCTCTACATAATGTTAACTGACATAATAAGGAAAAGGTAGGTAGGAACTGATAATGCAAAAGACAATACAGGAATATGCTCTATACATTCGCATTAATCATCTTTTTAAGTGCCTTAATACAAAATTCGAAGAGAGGAAGAGGCGTTTACCAGGCTGCATGATGGACGAAAGCCCCAAATATTATCCAATGGACGTAGCTATCGATACTACATATTAAATATCAAAAAAATTTCGAGGTTCGTGGAAGTCCATGAAGTTAAGTAACTCGGTGTTTCTAACAGTGTGTACCGGTTGAAAATTGAACATTCTAGACGCTACTGAGTAATCTGAGCACTAAGTTATTTTAATTGTTTAAAATAATGGATGTGGGCACTCTAATATTTAGAAAATGTCTGCTGTGCCGAGGAATTGATTTCGACTGTACTCCCAAAATTGCTATAGCATAAGTAGGCTAAACGCATTGAAGAACAAAAGGAAACAGTGAGTCATGTGCATGTTAGGTAAAGAAGCCAACCACTAACATTTACTAGTATCCAATTTTTCAGACAAGAGCTTCCATGCCATCTAGCAGATTTAAAGGCAATCTGTGCATCAAATCTGACAATAATTCATGCACTGTCATGCATCTGGTAGCGCATCTGAATAATGAGGGTCATGTGTTGCAAAAATCGTTGTTTACGACATTCGATTGGGGCTCCACAAGGCCTCCTATCATCTTCAATATTGAACACTTCACACAGTAATCAGTCTTGTGTGAGGAACTGACTGGTTCAACTTATGAACGACATGCATGAGCTGTTTCCAATGTGCAGCACATAGCAACATGCCAGTATCACTTGTGCAAGACAAATGAAGCATGCTCAATCTTACGGCAATCATATGGCTCCATTTTTCAACATAACTTACAGCATGCACATCTGGTGATGTGCGAACAAAATGAGTGACGTATAGAATGAGCAGTTGAAGGTCTTATTTTTGTACGGCTCATAAGGTGCTACATGTTCTTAAGCATATTCTGCTGGTGAGCAAAAGAATATTATGCGCCTCTCCAACTGTTAGTCCTGCTTATGTGCGTCCATCATGCACCTACTGAGAAGCCAGATTTTTTCACAGCTTGTCACCATCTGACTCGCAAGTTGACTACAATCTTGGGCCATGACAGCTCAGGAATGTGGGATCCATATCCTGTTTTAGAAACTTGCAACTTTCTTCCTCCAACAACAATTAAGAGACTTGCCAAGCATTGCTTTGTAAATACATTAAAATGAAAGAGACAAGAATGCTATGATGTGACGCATACTCTGACCTAGTTCTGGCGTCACATACTCTGACCTAGTTCTGGCGTCACATACTCTGACCTAGTTCTGGCGTCACATTTTGAGAGTCACTTCACAACCTCATATGGCTATTTTGAATATAGAATCATGAGCCCTACTTATTTTTGCATTTTCCAAGCCACATAAAGCATGCATCTTGTGGATAATACTGTCTCCAACCTTATGACCAACATATACTCTAGATTATTGAGAGATATAGTTGTAATAATCCTTAAAAACCTCACTTCCTCACACTCTGAAATATTCACACTTTGAGACGACTTAGTTAATATAACAAGTCCCTCATATTTGGTTCTCAGAGTACACTCGATCTGAAAGAGGGTAGCATTGCATGATCAGTGCTGGACGCGACTCAACAGTATCTTGTAAAAAAATATATTCATGTTTTGATCTGCTCAACTTACTCCTCAAGAGCGTACGATCTGCTGTGCCTTAGGATATAACAGGTCCTTTGCAGCCACCCTTGATCAAGCAGCAAGCAGATGTCAACAATCACATGTTACTCAATCACATGTTCTACACCGTCTGAAACCTATCAATTGAAACAGGCTTACCTAAGTTGATCCTGCCATTGCTCCCTTTGTTCATTCATCCTTTTGGTAATCTCAGAAGCCTGCTATATCATAGAAATACCTGAATTGGAGGTTGGATGGCATGTCACAAAACAATTTTATGCAACATGGCCAATACAGAGAATGCTCAATATTTCACTCAATATGTTTGAGGCTACTGCCAGCTCTGCCTACTTGGTTTTTAGTCTTTGATGCCTCCTCCCTCGCAAGCTCCATCTCAGCTCGTAGCTCCCAGTTGAAGAGAGCGTCCATACATATCTCTAACGTTGTAGAAGTCGTGCAGAGAAAATTAGGATGTTCAAAGGCAGAAGCTTGGGCAAGCATTGTTTGTGTGGAAGATGGGCATATGCCTGATGTACGTAGGGCATCTGGCCTCATCGCTGCTGATGATATTCATGAACATGAACATTGTACTTGAAGGATGGAAGCTTAAGCCCATATAGCTTGAACTTTCCAACCTTGATGAAGGTCCGTTTGGAATACGTCTACGGACTTCAAACGGACCTTCATCAAGGTTGGTAAGTACAAGCTATATGGGCTTGGGCTTCCATCCTTCAAGTACAATGTTCATGTTCATGAATATCATCAGCGATGAGGCCAGATGCCCTACTTCAGGCATATTACATATTGTATCTCTAATTACCTATACCTATTGCGTATTATTGAACTTTCTTTTTAACTTCTCTTGCTTACTCATTGATAATTCTCTCTTTTTGACAGGAAGGTAGTTGTTGAGTATCTGATATCAGACTTTCGTCATCTCATGTACTCATATTTAACGTATAATAATAATGGGCACCAAGAAGTCCAAGGAGTGCAAGAGTTTTCTTGGATGGGCCTTCGCACGCACGACGACGAACCTCCTCAGTCGTCCACACCCTTCCGACAGTCACATCTTAAATCTTAATCAATTCAATTCCCCGTGCTTTGTCGTCAGAATTCTAAGAAGTCACATTATGTCTGAATGCGGAAAAGTGCTGCTGCAATTATATTAGGAGAATAATAATAATAATAATAAAATGCCGAAGCGTAGTTTGACGTAGAGGACAGAAGAACTTTGCCTCACCGTTCAAAAGTATGAAAAAAGCTATGGAGGATGATCCAAAAGAATGGGAGGGGAAAAGGAGTTTTCAAGTTTACGACGGGTACAAAGGATGCAGGAGAAAGAGAAAATGGAGTGACGAGTCAGAGAGCGGTATAGCCGATGAGCAGCCGGGATGGAGATGCCTAAGTGGTGTTAAGTTGTTGGGAGAGGATAAAATAAAGTACCACTTACACCAATGAGAATAAGATGTACGGTAGGGGAGCTGGAAGGGAATGGAATAGGAGGAATAGGGGTAAAGTGCGATGGAGAAGAATTAGGAGGTAGGGGGGGAGGTGGAAAAGTGGAAAGAGAGGGTACAGAAACCGGACGGAGCAGGTCATGGTAGTCATGTCGGGCTGAGAGGGTAAGGCACCAACCATTGAATGTAAGTACTTGACAGTGAAGAAGGTGCTGACTAGATTTGTGGGTGAGTGTGTTGTAATATGAGGTATCAGAAGTATATCCCACCTCAATGATGTGGAGTGTACAAGTAGATTGGAGGGTAGATATGTTTTTATGGTAGTGGCGATGTGTGGGGCAGAGGAGACCGTTAGAGAGGAGATGATTGTAATGTGAGTGACTGAAGCCTTCAATGAGAAGGATATCTGGACGTAATTTTTGGTGATCAAAGGTCTGTGGGAGGTGGGGAGGTGTTCGGGTTGTGAGCCAAGTGGGTAGTCGAGTGGAGATGACACCAGGGGGGGTTGAGAGGTGGAAGTAGCATCCATGATCATAATACAGCTGTATACAGACTGCAGTCTCCTAACAAGCCATTGCGGAGCGTTGATTGTAACCGGCATACTGCCTGGTTATGGCGCAGGATGTATAGTGCTTTCAAGTGAGGGTGAGTACAGCCACCGAAAAGGTGGCCGGGGGTATCATGTGGGAAAGAACAGATAGGGCAAGATCCATTAGTAATTGTTGTACGTGTTGTATGGTATGGGCGATGATGTCGTAGTGCTAAGGCTGATGTCCAGAGGAGGTTGGCGCGGGTGTGCAAGATATTACGTACAGTCGAAAAAGGAATAAGTAGGTCCCAGAGGAGTGAACATTTACTGAAACATTGAAGGAATATAATGTACAAAATCAGTTAAAACTGTTAACATGTTAGTGGATGTTTGTGATCCCATGATACAAAGTATACAAAGAGCATTCTCTAATTTTAAGCAACCATCGCATTATATCCTTCTATTTCCATGAGCTGCTGGGCTCTGTGAAGATGGACAGATCATTTTTCAGAACCTTTTTCTCATACCCCTCTGGTGTAAACTCTTTCAAACAGCCCTCCTTATTTCATCCAGTAATCAGGGACTCAGCCAGCTTGTAGAGAGTAGGCTTATTATGTCAGTTAAAATATTCTGAGTTCGACGGTTTTTAGTAACGGGCTAATGTTTGTAGGAGCGCGTTTCGGTGTGATGTCGAGTAGTGTAATTTTTCGCGCCCACACAAATTCGCACTTGCATCAAACCGGCTGACGAGAGCTATGCAAAAATTAGCGAAATCCTGTTACACCTACATCCGAAAGTTGTCCCGCCCAGCTTCTCGGCTCAAGAAGTCACTCTTAAAAATAGCAGGCCTGTTGTCATAGTTGTCAATTATATCCGATGTTTGTGACAAATCAATCACACGCTCTGCATTGGTGTATCCACACATATACACAACGTGGAAGAGATGTTCACTGTTAGGAAACGGGCATTGACACCGAATGGATATTATAGCCAGTTGAGTAGCTTAAACCCTTCTTATAAATCATTCAAGGGTCAGGCCGTCATCAAGTCTCGAAAGTTGAACAAATCATGAATGCCTCCTAGTTTTGTAATAATTATCCACGCACAGTTATTGAAGCCACGGCCACTCGCGGTGCCCAAACTTCGAACATCAGTAAAAGTTGCAATAGGGCACGAATACGTGAAGCTGATACAACCGTAACTGAAGCCGATTCGTACTGAAGCCGAATCAGAACCGTAGGCTGACATTCAAAGTCATTACAAACTTTTCATTTCCAACAGTCATGTGCAGTAAATGACAATGGCAAAACATATCTTGTGGACCTTCTTTTGCATTATTTCTTGAAGAAAATGATGATTAAGAGGAGTAACAACAAAATTAACAACAAAATAAAAACTACCTCAATAGCTAACAAACTAGTACTCTACTGTGAAAATTCCTCAGAGCTTCTAAGAGTTTGAACAGCATCTTCAAGAGACAACTTATCATGTATGGTACCGCCCTCTTCCCTCCATCCCTTCACCCTCTTATAAGAGATTGAGTGCATAAATGCACTCCATACACCACATTCTTTACCATGGTCATGGGTTTGCTGATTGTATTGCCACCACCCTGGTACTTCCACTTGTGTCTAAGTAGTCTAAGCATGGGATAACCCAAAAAGTTGGGACCACAAAAGGCACAGTGACAGTATTAATAGATGTGGCAACAGTGGCTGATCTCTTATCCTTCACAGTCATGCACAAGGTAGTCTCCAATGGCATAGTTGTTGTTGCTACACCTGCTGCAGGGCCAGCTGCACTCCCCCTCCACTGCATAGCTGCTGCTGTAGCATCTGCTTCACCTCCTCCCAACTGCAGAGCCTCCTCGGGGGATATTGCTTCTGCTGCAATACCAGCTGCAATTCCCCTCCACTGCATAGTTGCTGCTGTAGCATCTGCTTCACCTCCTCCAACCTGCATAGCTTCAGGTGTATTATGTTCTTTCTGGTCCACAGCTTGCAATGCCTGGGCCTCCTCATCACTCAAAATAAGAGACTGTGATGACATGAATAGTTGTCTCTTTCTTGCATTCCCTAGTCTGCCAATAGACTTGGCATTGGTTACCTTCAGAATTTGTACCACTTGTGATAGCCTCTGCACAGTGCTTTGGCTGTCCAAAGCAGCTGGTTGCTGTGCATACCAATCTTTGGACACCACCAGCATGGTCACTTGTTGTCTTGTGATCTCATGCTCTGTCTTGTTCACATGAAGATCTTGCTGGGCTCTCCTGTTCATCATCTCTTCCATCATGACATTCATCAGCAGTGTCAAAGTGTGAAATTGGCTTGTGGTGTTGTGATTCTGTCCAATTATGGTATGCAGTGCTTTGGTTATCATATGATTATGCCTCATGTTGGATATACCTTGCATCCCCTCAGTTTGCTGCTGAAGATGATGGATCAGAGGAAGTTGTGCAGCAGAGGTAGAGGCATGTTCCTGGCATAATGTTGACCAATGGTGTATCAGATCACTCGGTATCTTCTGTAGATCAACATGGTCCTGTTGTTGCAGATGTAACATCAATGTCACTTGCCTCTTCTTGAAGTCATTGACTTGTGTGAACATGGCCTGCCTGGTTTCTTCTACAGCTCTTGAGAGCTGTCTGTCCAACTCTTGATTCCCACAGCCCAACAACACATCAAATCAACCTCTCTTCATGTGTTCCATGGCATGGTTGAATGCCTGTTGTGATGTTACAACACAGAAGCTATCATGCTCTGTTGTCGATCCAAGGTATTTGTCCAGATATTTCTTAATAGAACTGGCTGTCTGATACGTGCACTTGATTAATAGCAGCTTGACGTTCATCGCAAAAGAAGTGTGGATGTTTTCTGTTCAAACTTGGACTTCGTCGCAGCCCTATTACATAACACGTGCAATACATAAATGCCATGTTAGTGTGTACATTACTATGAAAATCACCTGTGCAATACCGTCAATTCCGCGACCCCTGCCCAGTTTTGATTTGAGCTTTGTTGATGGTCAACATGGAGCTTTGGTGCCAAAATCGCCATCAAAATTTCATATAGAATCCTCTATATTTCATTCTCCTGATAAAACTTCCATGCGTGATCACATCAACAAGGTGAAGTGAAAGTACAGTAGTCTGCCGCGAGTACCTGCACTGATGCCTGTCAGGTCTTGAGGATTCAGTGCATTACACTGCTAAGAGACAGCTGTGTTTTGAAAGGTTTTGACATGCATTAATATAAATTTATCATTTGCGCTTTTGTCTGTGTATTCTCAATCATCAGCTTTCTCAAGAACTGGCCTCAAGTTTGAATCAACTGAGGGAGAGCCAACTGGAGAAGGAACTCCTCGCTGCTGAAAGAACTTTGATTATTGTCAACTTGCAGGTACTGCATCAGGCACACTCATTAGATCTCTTGTAAGTCAGTCGTAATGCGAGCAAATCCTCATCTGCCTTTGTCAGCCTTCCAGATTTAATATTTGCCTCTGGTCCAGAATTTGAATCAAATCGACACCTAAACTCCTGTACTGAAGTCATAGTTAGCACATTTGAATGATTCCAGTTTTCAATTATTTCATATAAGAAATTTAGTATCCTATCCTCCGGCTCTGCACAATATTCTAAACGGTGCATTTCATCATTCAGGCACTAACTTCAGCCCTAGATGGTATTGCCTTGAGCTCTGCTGCCTCAGAAAGCCAAGCCTCATACCAGATGCTAACATCATATGATAGAGCAGCTGAGTCCGTGAGCACTGAACGAGTGACAGCATTGAAGAGTGCACTTCCACCCAGCAGCATCATTAAAGCCTTGTGTGAGCAGTCTGAGCTAAGGCCTCACATCGAGGTCAGGAAAGAGATATGACTCATTACAGACCTTGAGTATTGGGTATCATGCAGTAGGTGACTGTGGCTCAATTGTGATGCCAGTATTATGCAGCGGCTGAAGCCACTACAGTAAGCTGAATCAATATATGGAATAAGTCTCGTATTCTTAAGAAAATTAGATTCCTAGTGGTCATCAACCCCATCATGGTGATAACTGATGCACAGCAGGCACTGCATATTGTTCATAATTGATCATTAAAGTATTAGGTTTTGGCCCTAAAACAGTGGTGAGATTGTTTGCTTGTGTTTATCCTCCTTCCCCACTACTGGACTGTAGGGATTGAAGCAACGCACGAAGGAATTACGAGGTAAATGGGAGAGCACACAATCAGAGCTACAAGTTAAAATTTCTTCAACAGAAAAATGCAACAAGGAGCTACGAGCTGAGATGGAGCTTTTGAGGGAGGAGGCATCAAAGACTAAAAACCAAGTAGGCAGAGCTGGCAGTAGCCTCTCACATATTGAGTGAAATATTGAGCATTCTCTGTATTGGCCATGTTGCATAAATTTGTTTTGTGACCTGTCATCCAGCCTCAAATTCAGGTCTTTCTATGATATAGCAGGCTTCTGAGATTACCAAAAGGATGAATGAACAAAGGGAGCAATGGCAGGATCAACTTAGGTAAGCCTGTTTCAGGTTTGATAGGTTTCAGACGGTGTAGAACATGTGATTGAGTAACATGTGATTGTTGACATCTGCTTGCTTGATCAAGGGTGGCTGCAAAGGACCTGTTCAACCAGCAACAAGATACTTTAAAATCCTCAGGCACAGCAGATCGTATGCGCTTGGAAGTAAGTTGAGCAGATCAAAACATGAATATATCTTTTCCCAAGATACTATTGAGTCGCGTCCAGCACTCATCATGCAATGTTACCCTCGTTCATTTATTAGAATATTGTTATCAATTATGCTGCTTGCCACTTTTAGGTGACTGGTCTCGAGAAGAAGCTGGCTGAAGCTCTGGAGGCTCAGGCTAGCGCTGAAGAAAGTGAGGCCAAGGTGATCATTATCCCCTGTCATCAATGTGTAGCACTACTGATATGATTTGAGACCAAGGTACTCACTACCTATTGTCACAAATGTGTACAGCTTCATGTGTAGATGCGGTGTCAGGGGGCAGGGCAGTCAAATTGTGTTTGTGCTTCCTGGTTACTGACCATGTGTTTAATTGTGTATTAAATGGCTGGAGATAATTTGAACATCTCTATCTTAAGACTTTAAGGGGCCGCCTCCATTCTGTTGTAGGCCACTGCTCATAAGTTAGAGATGATGGAGGAGCTCAACAAGCTTCGCCAGGAGCACCGACGATTACAGGTGCCAGTTACATAACATCACGACTGTATTTTAGGCTCCATTGAATTTCAAACTACATGGATCTAAGTCATTGAAGGGATCTGTGCCAACTTGTGTAGTCTGTGGTAGAAGAAGCTGAGGCGCAGCTAGGTGTTGTGATGAGAGATGTGACTGGTGTGAAGCAACAGCAGCTATTGCTTGGAAACAAGCTCTCCAACAATCAAACTAGAAATATGCCTGGTCAACCATTGAAAACGGAGGAACTCTACAGCAGTGCTTTAGCCCGCAAAATTGCATCACCAGCAGCGAAGCTTGGAAATGGAGAGAAGAGGGTGGCGTTCAAAGCTTACAATAGCAGCAATGTTAGAGAGCGCTTGTATTTAGGGTCTAAAGTCGAAGACACAAGGTCAAGCCCCAACTCTGTGAAAGAGGTATTCGCTGGAATCACTAAGGGAAAGAGAGGAGTGACCAGAAGATTTGGTGATATTGATGAGTATTAAATCTTTTACATATGATATGCAGAACTCAAAATTTTAATACCGAAAAGTGTGGACTCTAACTTTCGGAGGAAATTCTCTTACAGATTGTGTAGGACCGTTTGAGCTCAGTCCATAATCACGATGGGCAGTGACGATACTCTTGGTAAAGTCAAGGATCCTTTAGTAGCCTTAATCAAATGGGTGAAAAGCAGATCTTCTCGAGAAAAACTGATGATGGGAGTTGCTGCCGGAGTTCTGGTGGGTACTTTGATGCATGCTTAAATATTTGAGATGCTTGAAAGTGACATGCTTTTGCTTAATACAGGGTTTGATGATTCTATGGAAGACAATTAGAGATCATGACACCCTCTTCATACTGGCAGAGACAGCTCATTTTTTGGGTATTGGAGTTTTAATGTTCAAAATGCAGTCAAGAAAATCAGCAGCAGGTTTGTGACAAATTGTATGGCATGCTTTGTGTGTTGCTACTCCTCAGACACCCCCCATCGTTGCTTCAGGTCTGTCATTGCAAAGCCAAATATTGACTGCTGGCTTCCTATGCGTAAGGCTGATCTGCAGGTAAGCCCTGATGTTCAAGTGACTTGTTCATTTCACATGGGAATGACTCAAAATGAACGTCCTATAATGTTCTGCAGCTTCATGATGGAGTACGACATTCACACAGTCCTAGATGGTTTAACGTTGCTGGCAACAGCTGGCGTAGTAGCATGCCTCATCTTTCAGCCTGCGGTGAAGCAGACCTACCAGAGGGATCAGGATAGGCTGCAATGGTATTTTGTGGTAAGGCTCATAAAAGAGTCAGAATATAAACTGCAATGGGATTTTTGGGAAACACCCACCAGAGTGATTAGGACTAGTTGCGATGACATGTACTTTGAGGCGAGAGTTTAAGATGAAGATAGGAGAAAAATCTCAGTTTGTCTGCATTAGCTGTCTTCCTTAAGGCATCAGGCAGGTCAAGCCAGCTCATGGCCGTTGCCTTGATCACTCTTATTACAAGCCATCTGCTCACTTACTTTAAGATTTGTGATGTTGTAAGGGTTTACGGACTTGACGTTTCTTTCTTGATTTCAGATGGGACCCTGCCTTCTGGTGGCCTTCTTTGCCCATCCCAAAACAAATCATTGGTTCGTCTTCCGGGTAAGCATGTCCTTGACACCCTTCCAGATAAGCATGTCCTTGACACCCTTCCGGATAAGCATGTCCTTGACACCCTTCCGGATAAGCATGTCCTTGACACCCTTCCAGATAAGCATGTCCTTGACACCCTTCCAGATAAGCATGTCCTTGACACCCTTCCAGATAAGCATGTCCTTGACACCCTTCCGGATAAGCATGTCCTTGACACCCTTCCAGATAAGCATGTCCTTGACACCCTTCCAGATAAGCATGTCCTTGACACCCTTCCAGATAAGCATGTCCTTGACACCCTGAGATGGACAATTACAGAACGACTAAGAGGTCTGGATGTCCGTATGGATCTCTTGAAGATATATCATTATTTTTGTGAAAGTGACTTAACGTTGTAGGTGAAAAAATAAATATAAATGCTGACAAAGAAGTCCATGTCACTCACAATGCTAGTACTCACCATGTCACTCAACATGCTACTCAACATAATGCTTTCCATGTCAATCACCATGCTACTCACCATGTCCCTCACCATGCTACTCAACATAATGCTTACCATGTCAATCACCATGCAACTCACTATGATACTCATGTCAATCACAATGCTACTTGCCATGTCACTCGCCATGCTACTCAACATAATGCTTACCATGTCAATCACCATGCTTCTCGGTACTCACTATGACACTCATGTCAATCACCACGCTACTCACTGTGACACTCATGTCAATCACCATGCTACTCACCATGCTACTCACCATGCCACTCACTTCAGTTAATGTGGGCATTTTGTGTGTACTTGGAGGCGGTGTCAGTTCTGCCACAGTTGAGAATGATGCAGAAGGCCAAGGTAACAATGTTGCAGCCTAGGCTAAGGTAATAATGATGCAGCCTAGGCCAAGGTAATAATGATACACAACGATAATGTTGCAGCAACATACGTGTTGTGCTGCATACATACACAAAAGTAATGCCGAGTCGTTGCCTGTACTACCAGACTGAGGTATGCCAAGCCTCTAGTTGTGTGTGTGTGTTTTAGAACCTGTGTGTGTTGCCTCTATCTCATACATTTTCATCGGTATGCATCCTGAGAAGAGCCATGAGATTGTGTATCTTTGTGATATCTGAAAGCTAATTAGTGATGAGACAGCAATCACAGGTTTCCTATAAGGACTGAATGTGTTTTATCCTTTCATCTCTCAGGTGGTTGAGAAGTTCACTGCCCACTACGTTTTTCTGTTGGGAGTGTCGCGCTTCTTCAGCTGTGCGCACTGGGTCTTGCAGGTGTGTGCAAAACAGATCCAAGGTTGATTGGATAAAATATGCAGTTGTGTGGATAAGGAACAGCACGTGGACATGTACTTGCTGCAGAGTTTAGGGTTTATGGTCTGCTACTATTGTTTTTAAAATGTGTGAGTATTAAGATCATCATTGTCTTCTAGTGCCTCATGGCAGGAGAGGTACTACCGTCAAAGGTTAATGCAAGCAGTTAGTTGCAACAATACGTTAACGGCGGTAATATGAAGCATCAAATTTACCCTGGGGCTGCAAGATCTAGTTCACTCTACAAGTTCTCAGCATGTTTTCACATTCCCCGCTGATCCCTCACTATGCCCCTCGGCATTCAGATCCTCGAGGGTAACAGGGTTCTCATGTCAGCGCTGGGGTCTGGCTTGTGGCCGGTCATGGTTCTACTGTCTGAAGTCGTACAAACTTTCATCCTGGCTGATTTCTGGTGAGCCGCTTTGACGATAAGTGAATAATAAAAAGTAGACATGTAGGCATTCAATAGGAGGAGGCTCTGTTCATCTGTATCTTTGTTGCCTGCCATTTACGCAAGCCCTTACGTGCACTGACTTCCCTCCCCCTCTTGCAGTTTTTATTACGTCAAGTCCTACGCTGACGGTACAGGGGTAGTCAGACTTCCAACTGGCATAGTATAGATTCAGCAGGGTCTTAGATTGGTACATACTTAGTTCGATGAATGAACATATTTTCACAGTTATTTTTTAGCAACATTTTGTATGTAAATTTGTATGTGCAATTATTGGTGCGTTCTGTAGTGAAAGCCTTGTTTTCCGAAACCAATGATGTTATGCACAACATCTCAACAGATTGGCTTTAAACTCAGCGGCTTTTCACTTGGCAGTAAGTATGCACAGATAGTGAATTGAACATTGATCGTCACGTGAAGCCCTTGTCAAACAGAATCTTGTGGCCATCTGCAATGATTTTAGATGCATGCGCAATATTACTGAATCGATGCTCACAACACCTAATACCTGCAATAATTTTCATCAGGGGCTCTTAGAATGTTGGGCTTGGTGGCATCGCAACTTTTTGGGCGCTCGAAAGGTTCAGCTAGCAGACTCGCTCTTAATGGGTTAAACTTTATGAACTCCGAATTCCGCAGCCGCGATTACACGAAAATTGTATCACCGCCGATCACATACATCGCAGGTGCGAACACCAGTCATTCATGATAAATGATTGAGCGTCCATCGTAACTTGCCAGACTATTAAGGAAATCCACACCATCCAGACATGCCTGCACGTTGGGTCCTGCCTTATTGCTTCAGGATTCTTCTTCTGTAGGGGAGGAGATGACTCGGTATTGCATGGATCTCATCTTGACCCAATGTGTGAATCCCTTTGTTGAGATTAGTAAATGGGAGTACTTTGATTGCAGCTGCAAAAACAGAGATGCCACAGATGACCAGGTAGAGGAAGCAGGAATGATTGATCACATTGTGCAATCTACAGTATGATAGTCTCGGCAAAAGATGGCCTGCCTTCAACCTGATGTAAAGCATGTTTTAGCAGCATGTTAAAACTTCCTTGGTGATGTGGGTTGTGCCGAATAGACTCATGTGAGTGTGCTTCTCTGTATCATAGTGATGGCCTTGTGGTCGTACATGATCCACACTATTGTGATGGTCATGAGGTCATACATGATCCACACAGTTATGATGGTCATGCGGTCATACATGATCCACACAGTTGTGATGGTCATGCGGTCATACATGATTCACACTGTTGTGATGGTGATCAGGTTCTCAAGGACGCAGTAGCCTCTGGTGCCAAGCTTGGTTCCATATTCAAGGAGCCTACCGTCACCCCTTCAGCTACACAGGTACGGTATTAAATGTCAGCTACACAGGTACGGTAATAAATGTCAGCTAAGCAGGTATGTCCCAAGGTGCCCACTTATTCCTCTAATTAGTTGGTTACTCTGACATATACTAAGTCAACATCCTCCCTGTGATATGTCCCTGGCCATCATGGTTCTTTCTTATCTAAGATCCTGCCTATTTAGAATTGATCTCCCACCAGAGCCTGTTGTTAGAATGTAATGATGAGATAGCTCAGTCACAAAATCTGAAGCCAACATACATGTTACAGACGCAGATTCCCAGTGCAGCCGAGTCAGCGCCTATGGTTTGCCGATATCTGCTGTTGACTTGTGTGTACTCTCATCCATGCCCTCCTCCAGGTGAAGCAGATGGGCCTCAAGAAGGCCTTGCCCTCACCCAATGGCGCCATGCGCAAAGGCTGGAATGGCATCACCATCAGCCGTGACACCATCCACATCCCTGGCATTGAGTTGGGCTTTAAGGAGCCGGTCCTCTTTGACCGCCATGCGGTAGGCGGAGAATACGGTGCGGGATGGAAGGCCGTGGGTTCAGGGAAGTTGGTGACCACCTTCTTCCCTGACGATGACACTGCACCAGTCATTATCGAGGGGCGCCACCTGAAGGACAAGAACAATGTGGCAGTAGTATACCACAACCCTCTGGATAATGTGCCGGTGAGGATTCAATGTGGCAGTAGTGTATCACAACCCTCTGGATAATGTGCCGGTGAGGATTCAATGTGGCAGTAGTATATCACAACCCTCTGGATAATGTGCCGGTGAGGATTCAATGTGGCAGTAGTGTATCACAACCCTCTGGATAATGTGCCGGTGAGGATTCAATGTGACAGTAGTGTATCACAACCCTCTGGATAATGTGCCGGTGAGGATTCAATGTGCGCTGATCTTGTTCCCTGTCGGCTGCAGTGCAGCGCTCACCTATTTACGATATTATTTTGTCCAGACATCACAAACTCTTGAGCCTGTTCTTTAAGAATTTATGTGATGGCTTGACTGTAATATCTAGGACCTGTTTGTTCTTCAACTGCATTCTTAGAGATGCTTGTTTTTGATCCAGGACATGCTTGTTCTTCGATTTCCATTCTTAGCGATGCTTCTTTTTGATCCAGGACCTGCTTGTACTTCAAATTCATTCTTAGAGATGCTTGTTTTTGATCCAGGACCTGCTTGTTCTTCAAATCCATTCTTAGAGATGCTTGTTTTTGATCCAGGACCTTGCGCACCACTTCTTCTCTCGGTGCCTAGAGGCCAAAGTGGTGCCCTACGTCGTGACCAAGAAGACGGTGTTTAAGTGGCAAGAGAGTTTCTGGCAGATTCACAAAGAGATTTTTGACAAGGACTACAAGAAGAAGTTTCTAGAGGCAGGACTGCTGGAGAAGACACGAGGAGAGCTTCAGCACCTCATCTCAGATGCTGCCACCATGCAGGTGCAGTGAGGCACTGTCATGATGATAGGGCATGAGGATGGAAGGTTGGAGTTATTTACTGCTGATTGATATTCATAGTGGACGAAAAGAATAATTCAGAGTTACCCTTCAGTTGTCTTCAGTTAACTTCATATGTTTCCGTGAATGTTGTGACTTGCAATGACAGCATGTATGACAGCATGTATGACAGCTTGTATTTTGAGGAACCTTGGGACTGTAACTGATATGCACTGATATGCAGATTGTTCGTTGGTTAGATGGAGGATTTGGGATGGTCAGTCATAACTATGATGGAGACATGCTCACAGACGAGATAGCTCAGGTGATTACTTCATCTTCATACCCCTGTGATGCATCACAGTCCATGCATCATGCAGTCCATGCATCAAAGTCCATGCATCATGCAGTCCATGCATCACAGTCCATGCATCAAAGTCCGTGCATCACAGTCCATGCATCATGCAGTCCATGCATCAAAGTCCATGCATCATGCAGTCCATGCATCAAAGTCCATGCATCACAGTCCAGAACTGAACCCGGGCTCTCCCTTCCAACTAATTTATTCTTTCATATTTCCAGTTGTAAGGCTTTCGCATCATGAAGGAAGTAGTAGCAGGGTCATTCTTAATGACGATAAATCATGTTACTGATCAGTCCTTTATCCAGCTCATCTGATTTCAAAGGACAGGGATAATTGACTCATCTTGTATCCTGGTGCTGGTGTATCATCCCTGGTGTCTAGATCTAGATCTAGATCCTGGATCTTTCCTGGTGCTGGTGTATCATCCCTGGTGTCTAGATCTAGATCTAGATCCTGGATCTTTCCTGGTGCTGATGTATCATTCCTGGCGGTGTCTCAGATTCACCGCTCTCCAGGCTTCATCACATCTAACTTGATCGGGAAGAGCAAGAGTGGTAACATGATCAAGGAGTTTGAGGCCAGTCACGGGACCGTAGCAGACATGTGGAATGCTCACTTGAGGGGTGAGGAGACTAGCTTCAATCCTCTGGGCATGTTGGAGGCGTTGATGGGAGCCATGAACCATGCTGCAGCCCTACAAGGAGGAGAGACTCTCAAGGTATGTTGGAGCAGGCGCTGATAGGTGACTCTCAAGGTATGTTGGAGCAGCGCTGGTAGGTGACTCTCAAGGTACGTTGGAGCAGGCGCTGATAGGTGACTCTCAAGGTACGTTGGAGCAGGCGCTGGTAGGTGCCAAGGAGCATGCTTGCACCAAGTTCTTGAAGGTATAACAGGTGTCATCATGAGCATTAATTGACATCTTTTTTTAACATGCAGGAAGTGACTCATTGCACCTGTTCTATACGTACAATGCTGTACACATGCAGGTAATGACTCATTACACCTCTTCTCTACGAAATGCTATACACAACACCTTCCGCTATGGAGAGGGTACCCGTGACCTTTCAGGTCCCACAGGGCTCACTACAGAGGCCTTTGTTTCTAAGGTGGCAAAACGATTAGCCCGCTACCTGGAGCGTGACGACTGCGGAGAGCTGGCCTATGGTGTGAAGGCTGCTGAACCATTGCCAGTAGACGTGGATGCAGTGTACAAGATGTTTGGGGATGCAGACACTGACAGGGATGGCATGTTAGACAAGTAAGTAGTAGCGCTACTGCTGATGAGGACACTGTGTCGACGCTGCAATTGCATGGTGAACAGAATTTTCTTGCATCAGCTCTTATTAGACAGAAATACTACATATAATACTTGCATGCTAAGTCATGATGAAAAGGACTAGGATGAGCACAACTGAACATAATGCCTGGTAGTAATAGTTACGTTGTCTGTTATGATGGTGTAGTTGAAATGAGGACCTGTTGCCCTTCGTACTCATTTTAGGGATGAGTTCATTGCCTTGTTGGTAAAGCTGGGTATTGCGCCTTTGAAAGAGAGGAGAGAGGAGACTGAAGACAAAGCTGCAGAGGAAGCTCAGCCAGCGGATCCTGCTGCACCTTAGAGCAGCTCATTACTTACCTACTAGACAGTACTGCGCCATAATTTGACATCGTACCTTTTGACAGACAGGGTTATAGATTAATTCGAGTCTAAATCGTCTTGCATGCCGCAGCACTAGTGTGTGCTCATCTACTGCTGCTTCATCCTCGATTATGGTGAATGTTATTGCGTGATTTCTGTAGTAATAATATATCATACAACTCATTATTGCATGACAGCTTGTCATGACAGTCGTAACGACGACCTAGTACTAAATAATGAATCTGCTCCTGTTTACGACAAGAAGACTGATAAATATCAGCCATAGTAATTACACCTAGCTGCCTTATTCCCTGCTGCTGCACAGCAATTGCAAATCGTAGTTCATCAAACTTGCTTCTTTAAAGGCACCTACAATATTACAGCAGTGCATCCATGTTATATCCCATGTGATCCCAAATCTTTTGCCCAAATTAACAAATTACTTGACTCAAGGCATCATCACGATGACTTCTGAAAAAGTAGGAATAAAACCCTTGCTTGACTCCCTGAAAACAAAACCGTAAAGCAGCACATCCTTTCGATGTGTATCATTTGCAGAGCTGAGGAATCCAGGATAGAGCCTTCTAACAGGTCGTATCATCCAAGTACGACAACATATATTAATTTATCAGAAGTGACTAGATGACATTAGAGATATTATAAGATATTACAAGCCTAAGTGAGTGTTTGTTGTAATTGCTCTGTTGTTGCTTCGCAAAGCTAACAAAAGACGATATGGCCTGCCTGGGCTGGGATGGAAAGCTTGAGGAAAGGGACCCTCCCTGTCACAAAGCGCTTGAGAAAAGGGTGTTTACAGCATCTTGGGAGAAGGCTTGGGAGAAGGCGTAGGCGGGGCATTGCCAGCTGGCTTGGGTGATGCCATCATCTTAGGAGAAGGCGTGGGGGGTGCATTGCCAGCTGGCTTGGGTGATGCCATCATCTTAGGAGAAGGCGTGGGAGGTGCATTGCCAACTGGCTTGGGTGATGTCATCATCTTAGGAGAAGGTGTGGGGGATGAATGGCCTGGCTTGGGTGAAGTCATCATCTTTGGTGAAGACTTAGGAGAATGGTTAGGCTTGGGTGATGCCGTCATCTTTGGTGAAGACTTAGGAGAATGGTTAGGCTTGGGTGATGCCGTCATCTGGGGAGAAGACTTAGGGGAATGGCCTGGCTTGGGTGAAGTCACCATCTTGGGAGAGGGCTTTGGAGAAGACATGGCAGGTGAAGTCATCATCTTGGGAGAGGGCTTTGGAAAAGACATGGCAGGTGAAGGCGAGGTTACGTTTGCAGCGCTCAATCGTCGTCCATCCTTGACGGGTGACCGGCTTTTCATCATGACAGGTGAAGGAGACTTAGAAGGGGACATAATACTTGGGCTCATCCGCCTAGGAGAAGGTGAGGCCTTGGCGGCAGGAGACTTGGAGGGATGAGAAGGAGAGGGAGAGGCTTTGGGAGCTGGGGCAGGGCTGGTGGTAGCAGAAGGATTGTTGTTGGGTGTGTTGCTGCAGTTGTATGCAGCTGTTTTGGTTGTTGCAGTTTGGACACACTTCTTGCACTGCAATTATCAGCATAGTTCACATTATAGTTTCAGCGGTTTGCATCATTGTTGTACATGTTGTTATTCGCATAAATCATGATGACCATTTAAGAGAATGTGCATAATGGTAGTACTACTCACAACACCTAACAAATAGGTATTACGTAATTCTGTTAGTTTAGATTGGCATTACTCTGCAAGCGCGCAGCTCTGCAGGAGATGATCAACAGTATCATTACAGTGGGCAGGCAAGGGCTTGGTATAATTCAGATGCTCATCATTCAAACTTAGTGATGACAATATCGTCCATGCCTTCCAACTACATTTTCTCACCGTGTTCTCATTGGAAACCTTGGTTTTGTTCTTGCAGTACAGACATAAAGCATCTGCATAAAATCTGTTCACATTCAAGTTAACCATGGTGAGGTCAGCACAGGTAGTCCCAGTTGCAGGTAGAGATGACGCTGCGGCAAGAGACATCGATGGTAGCACGCCGCACAGCGCGATCATTGCCAGCAGGATCAGCATTTTTGCGAGGGTCACAATTGCTGAAGTACTCTTGTTTGCTCCTGCTGATGGATTCATTTTTTTGCAGTTGTCAGTCTGATATTCGAAGCTGCGGCAACAACATCGCATCATATGGTCAGTGTACGAAAAAAGAAGGTTGTCACTTCATCTACTGAAACAATAAGACCCAAACGAATTCGCTATTAGCATCATAATTATAATTGATGGTAATCAGGGAATCTGCCCGTGCTTAGCAAAGTCGATGAGATAGATGCCTGCTGCATCCCTAGCAAATGATGCAGATCATGTCGTGCACCAAAGGTTTCAAGAAGTGAGAACAGTATGCAGCAACATTGAGAGATGAAAAGAAGCAATGCCCTACATCAAGAGGAGACTTATCCACAACAACGCAATTATACTTCACGAACAGCAGGTTATGCATGATACTGAGCAAATGCAGAGTACGATAATGCAAATTTGATTGTACAAGCTCCAAACGGCACGATGGTGCAGTCATGGCACCAAACGAGGAGAATCATTAATCATGCTTGCATTCAATCTATCTAGAAACATGAATGATTCCGGACATGTCATGAGCGCACTAAACCAGCAGGAGTTTCTATCAAGCAGCATCATACATTCACTTAACATATAATATCGCTTACCTTTGAGAGTTTGTTTGAAAGGACCCTGAGGACTTGAAAAGAATAGAGGTGGGTGTCATCGTACAGCTTCTACGGCAGCGGCACTGGATTCTGAACGCCTTAATGTACAGAATTGACTTGTTAGATAAATCTTACAATTGAAATGTTGAGTACTTGAAAAGCTGTCGACCTTTGCACTGACAATGTACATGTTTCGTGCCAATAATATGCGTGCTTTCGCCAATGAAACATTTTATGAATATCCATTTTTGCAAGTGCAATTAGTGCAATATGATGTATATGATGCAGGCACAAAAGTACCGCTGCACAGTAGGTTAGGTTGTTACATATTACAGCCGCAGTGCATCCATGTTATATCCCATAATGTGATCCCAACTATTTTGCCCAAATTAGAATATTACTTGACTCAAGGCATCATCACAATGACTTCTGAAAAAGTAGGAATAAAACCCTTGCTTGACTCCCTGAAATCAAAACCGTAAAGCAGCACATCCTTTCGATGTGTATCATTTGCAGAGCTGAGGAATCCAGGAGAGAGCCTTCTAACAGGTCGTATCATCCAAGTACGACAACAGATATTAATTTACCAGAAGTGAATAGATGACATTAGAGATATTATAAGATATTACAAGCCTAAGTGTTTTTTAGTTGTAATTGCTCTGTTGTTGCTTCGCAAAGCTAACAAAAGATAGGGCCTGCCTGGGCTGGGATGGAAAGCTTGGGGAAAAGGGGCCTTCCTGACAAAAAGCGCTTGAGAAAATAGAGAAAAGGGTGTTTACAGCATCTTGGAAGAAGACTTATGAGAATGGCTAGAACTATGGCCTGGCTTGGGAGAAGTCATCATCTTGGGTGAAGCAGACTTATGAGAATGGCCTGGCTTGGGAGAAGTCATCATCTTGGGAGAAGACTTATGAGAATGGCCTGGCTTGGGAGAAGTCATCATCTTGGGTGGAGATTTATTATGAGAATGGCCTGGCTTGGGAGAAGTAGTCATCATCTTGGGTGAAGACTTGTTATGAGAATGGCCTGGCGCCGGTACTGGCGGCTTGGGAGAAGTCATCATCTTGGGTGAAGACTTATGAGAATGGCCTGGCTTGGGAGAAGTCATTATCTTGCTGGGTGAAGACTTATTATGAGAATGGCCTGGCTTGGGAGAAGTCATCATCTTGGGTGAAGACTTATGAGAATGGCCTGGCTTGGGAGAAGTCATCATCTTGGGAGAGGGCTTTGGAGAAGACATGGCAGGTGAAGGCGAGGTTACGTTTGCAGCGGTCAATCGTCGTCCATCCTTGACGGGTGACGGGCTTTTCATCATGACAGGTGAAGGAGACTTAGAAGGGGACATAATACTTGGGCTCATCCGCCTAGGAGAAGGTGAGGCCTTGGCGGCAGGAGACTTGGAGGGATGAGAAGGAGAGGGAGAGGCTTTGGGAGCTGGGTCAGGGCTGGTTGTAGCAGAAGGATTGTTGTTGGGTGTGTTGCTGCAGTTGTATGCAGCTGTTTTGGTTGTTGCAGTTTGGACACACTTCTTGCACTGCAATTATCAGCATAGTTTACATAGTTTCAGCGGTTTGCATCATTGTTGTACATGTTGTTATTCGCATAAATCATGATGACCATTTAAGAGAATGTGCATAATGGTAGTACTACTCACAACACCTAACAATTAGGTAGTACGTAATTCTGTTAGTTTAGATTGGCATTACTCTGCAAGCGCGCAGCTCTGCAGGAGATGATCAACAGTTTCATTACAGTGGGCAGGCAAGGGCTTGGTATAATTCAGATGCTCATCATTCAAACTTAGTGATGACATAGATGACAATATCGTCCGTGCCTTCCAACTACATTTTCTCACCGTGTTCTCATTGGAAACCTTGGTTTTGTTCTTGCAGTACAGACATAAAGCATCTGCATAAAATCTGTTCACATTCAAGTTAACCATGGTAAGGTCAGCACAGGTAGTCCCGCCAGTTGCAGGTAGAGATGACGCTGCGGCAAGAGACATCGATGGTAGCACGCCGCACAGCGCGATAATTGCCAGCAGGATCAGCATTTTTGCGAGGGTCACAATTGCTGAAGTACTCTTGTTTGCTGCTGCTGATGGATTCATTTTTTGCAGTTCTCAGTCTGATATTCGAAGAGATTCGGCAACAACATCGCATCATATGGTCAGTGTACGAAAAAAGAAGGTTGTCACTTCATCTACTGAAACAATAAGACCCAAACCAATTCTCTATTAGCATCATAATTATAATTGATGGTAATCAGGGAAACCGCCCGTGCTTAGCAAAGTCGATGAGATAGATGCCTGCTGCATCCCTAGCAAATGATGCAGATCATGTCGTGCACCAAAGGTTTCAAGAAGTGAGAACATTATGCAGCAACATTGAGAGATGAAAAGAAGCAATGCCCTACATCAAGAGGAGACTTATCCACAACAACGCAATTATACTTCACGAACAGCAGGTTATGCATGATACTGAACAAATGAAGAGTACGATAATGCAAATTTGATTGTACAAGCTCCAAACGGCACGATGGTGCAGTCATGGCACCAAACGAAGAGAATCATTAATCATGCTTGCATTCAATCTATCTAGAAACATGAATGATTCCGGACATGTCATGAGCGCACTAAACCAGTAGGAGTTTCTATCAAGCAGCATCATACATTCACTTAACATATAATATCGCTTACCTTTGAGAGTTTGTTTGAAAGGACCCTGAGGACTTGAAAAGATGAATAGAGGTGGGTGTCATCGTACATACAGCTTCTACGGAAGCTATTGCTGCTGCTACCACTGGATTCTGAACGCCTTAATGTACAGAATTGACTTGTTAGATAAATCATACAATTGAAATGTTGAGTACTTGAAAAGCTGTCGACCTTTGCACTGACAATGTACATGTTTTGTGCCAATAATATGCGTGCTTTCGCCGATGAAACGTTTTAGGAATACCACTTTATTGCATGTGCAACATGATGTAGGCATAAAAGTACCGTTGCACAGTAGGTTAGATTGTTACATCGCATATTGTTGCTGTGATTCCTTAACGACGACGCTCACAGAGAAGATTGAGGAAAATCATTGGCAGCCGCCATAGTAATACAACATGCAGCCCTGTTGCGTCGATGCGACTGTTGCCTAAAATTGCTGATTCTAATATTATTAATTCTGATCAGAAAGGACACGACACCAACAACAGCTTAATAAGTGATGAACCAATTCCAGTAAGTTACCACCCAGAGGCGATGACCGACCTCCTCTACTACCTGCCATGCTGTCGCCGGATAGACGCCATCAGGCGAGGGTCCGCCACTTTCTCATCCATGCCAGGCGGCGTCAAGGCCACCCCCCACTGCATGCCGGATGGACCCCGCGTCTGATGAGGTAGCAGCTCCTCCTTGTTCAAGTGAGCACCACACCACTCTCCATGCCGATTGGGTCGCAAGTGAGCCTCCATGTCTATCATCACCTGCTGGGCTGTTAGGTCGAAACTATCACCACTACCAGGAACCTCTGTCATAGCCACATTCTGCAAAGGAAGGATGCGCTCCATGGCTGCATAAGTAAAATAATGCAACCACTCAACAGCCGCATGAGCTCAGGGAACAAGCAGCACGTGGTGGCAATAACAATATCATCTTATGATGTTACCAAAGCACTACGTGTTGGCAATAACAATATCTTATGTACCAAAACTCATTAGTCATTAAAGTAAAAATAGATTTAGATATACTGGAGTCCTAGGAGTCCAGCAGTACTTCCACTTCCAGTCTCCCCTGGAACTTTCTTATTGTAGCCTGCTTTCCTTTCCCTTTCTTCCCCCTCCCTACCTAACTTCCTACTTTCCTATGCTGGAAGTAAATCATAAATTTGAGTTTTGATCATTTAACTGAGCATTTCAGACAAAGCAGCTAAACACCATGAATAATACGACAAGACATCATTCACAATTAATTCAATAATCAGGGGAGTGTGAATACTTTTTCACACTAGGGTAACTACTCAGCAGTTAAATATTATCAGCCATTAGTATTTTGGTGAGGATCAAGAAAGCAGTAACTCTTTAACAATCCAGCAATAACCTTTCTTCATGATGAGTCTTATCAGCGATTGAAGTCATTATAGATGCTTCATCTCTTACCAACAACTGAGAGATCCTGGGCGATTGAAGTCATTATGGACGATGCTTCATCATCTCTTACCAACAACTGAGGGATCCTTGGCGATTGAAGTCATTATGGACGATGCTTCATCTCTTACCAACAACTGAGAGATCCTGGGCGATTGAAGTCATTATGGACGATGCTTCATCTCTTACCAACAACTGAGAGATCCTGGGCGATTGAAGTCATTATGGACGATGCTTCATCTCTTACCAACAACTGAGAGATCCTGGGCGATTGAAGTCATTATGGACGATGCTTCATCTCTTACCAACAACTGAGGGATCCTTGGTGATTGAAATCATTATGGACGATGCTTCATCTCTTACCAACAACTGAGGGATCCTGGGCGATGCCTGTGTCAGGTCTCAGGTGCGCCCAGTAATGAGGCTGCAACCCAATGGAGCGTCCATAAGCTGAAAATTGACCATGATTGAGAGCAAATGCTGCTGCTGATGATGATGACACAGGGATGCCGCTGCCTGACGTAAAGCTGCCGCTGCTGGAGACAAAGTAAGGAGCTGCTGACGATCTACTTCGTCTCAAAGACTGCAGGCTGCTGCTCTGAAACCTAGGGTCTTCAGGTAGTATGCAGGGATTATGACAGCATGTATAGTGATGTCCTGCGGAGGGTGAGGTCAAGGAAACACCCGCCTGAGCACCTGCAGCACCAGTTGTCCAGTTCTGCATTACATTCTGCAAGAGGAACACATTCAGCAACAGGTGCACATTCAGCAAGAAGTGAATTACAATAACAAGTAATCTGCTTTGAGGTGAAAATAGATGAAACAAGCTGTCATGCGACGTTAATCTGTGTCTGGTGATTTATAAAACTAGTTTGTAAGCAGAAAATTACAGCCCAATGCCTGAGGGATGCAGAACACAAACACTGCTGATGTTGAATCATAAGCTCCATGTTTGTTCTTAAAAATAAACCTCTGCATATACAAGATGTCTTTCTTAACTGACGCGGAAACAGCAGATTTGCTGTGTCTGGATCTTTCTTTCCCATTTGAATAACAGTTTCATGACGGTTAGGTACACTAGCTTAACTGTACCTGATGTACCTGTAAGGATTCAGCGGCAGCTGCTGCTGAATGCATCGCACACTCCTGCTCCAGCATCTCACCCAGTACCTCGCAAAGTCTGCGACCCTGCTTCCGCAACCCGCCCGCTTCTGCAGGCCATGCCGCAGCCAATAATGTGCCAGCAGGTGGCGCTAGTGTAGCAGCTTTGTTGCATGCTGCTTCTGCTGTCACACCTGCATCAGCAGCTGTAGGTACATCACCTACTGAACGACCACAGCGCCTCCTTCCCTGCTAGAGCGCCCCTTACTAAAGATGAGAATAAGGAGGGCGGAGTCCTGAGGCAGCTTACCTCCTGTTACATCAATAATGGAGGCACTACGGCCTGTGGATGTGTCAGCTACTGTACTGCCACCCCCACCACCATGAGACATGGTTGCTAGCTCTTCTTCTAGGGAAGCAAGCGCTACAGCAGGATCCACAATCTCATAGAATCGCTTCCCTAACGCTGCTGTAGCAGCAGTGGTTGCATTATGGGTGGAAGAAGCAGGCTCTGGAGCAGGAGGAGGCGAGCATGATACCTGCTTACCAAAAACAGCTCATGTTGATGACATGTATAGCATGCCATTCTGGAAAGCACAATCGTTCACAACATGATGACACTACAGCAAGCCTCACCTGCTGGCGGTACTGCTGTCTCTGCAAGCCTCACCTACTGGCGGTACTGCTGTCTCTACGAGCCTCACCTGCTGGCGGTAATGCTGTCTCTGCAAGCCTCACCTACTGGCGATACTGCTGTCTCTGCAAGCCTCACCTACTGGCGGTACTGCTGTCATCACTACAAGCCTCACCTGCTGGCGGTACTGCTGTCTCTGCAAGCTGTACTGATATGACGCTGTCACAGCATTGTAATTGAGATGATACCATTCAGGCTCCTCAAACTCCATCTCCTCAAAGAACTCGTGACTCATTGCCTCCTTACAACTGCACCTGCGGCAGTGGCACCAAAATTGAAGATTGGGATTTCATCAGATTTTTGCTTTTAAGATTCGCTCATTTTAGGCATGCCTAACTTGATGTTGGAAGCCGTAGCCCTGGGTGCATATTTAGTGTGCCTTCAATCCTTGATGACATCATTACCGAGTCTTCGCTTAACTTAAGACACAATCAACATTATGAATGTCAGTGACCAAGCAGGTTATATTATGAACAATGCCATCCTTACCTTTGTACTGGGTCAAAAGTCAGCAATCGTGATAGCAAGTCCACAGCTACCTCCCCTGCTGGCGAAAAACGACGGAACAAATGAGGCGCCCTGCAGCATACGTGATATTTTGATTCATACCGTGCCCTACTGCAGTCATCACGATATGCAGGCTGCTTCCACACTATCCACACTATCCACACTGACATGGCTCTAATATGATCAAGCAGCCTCACTATATACCTGGCAGGGATGCCCCTCAGGTACCTCCTCCAAGCAGGCTGAGGTACTGCTTCCACACTAGCCCAGGGTGGGGTGCCTATCACGTCAAATATGATGTCCAGCTCTTGACGAGTACTTTCAGATCCTGGCCTACCAGGCTCAGCATAGCGCTGACTGGTTGTGGGTGTGGGGGGCATGTCCATCGCAGTTATTGCAAAAACAGGAGCCACCTTTGGTAAGACACAAGCGACCCATGGTAAGTGCAAGTAGTACAACTCTAACAATGACCATGCAAGTAGTTCAACTCATACAATGACTATGCAAGACCTTATATCATATGATGAACAGGGATGATCACATGCAGTACTAGCAGACCATCTAGACCATCCCCTGTTTTCATCATGGGCATCAAGCAGGGAGGTGTGAAGTTGATGATTGTGATGGCATTGCTCTTTATAGCACTTCAGGTAGTACTGCTGACTGAAAGAAGCACGTCAAGCTGAAATCTCATCAAGGCGGGGAGTGTTTTCTCGCACTTCCTGGTAGTAGTACCTTCAGTACTTCATGGTAGTAGTACCTTCAGATTTGGTACTGGTGCTTTCCCAATGTAGGTTATCCTTTGCAGCAGCTCTCCAAAGACTGCTCCAACACCCCACATATCAATAGCACTGCTATATATACCCCTGAGCCAAGAACAGCGCAACTTGTTTGATGAAAAAACATACCATGATATTCATGCAAGAATGCAAAGAGCTACGCAATTATTACAAATAATCAACAGGAGTACATTATCATTGTGGCCTACTACCTTGTCATGATGACTTCAGGATCAACAGGAGTACATTATCATCATGGCCTACTACCTTGTCATGATGACTTCAGGATCAACAGGAGTACATTATCATTGTGGCCTACTACCTTGTCATGATGACTTCAGGATCAACAGGAGTACATTATCATTGTGGCCTACTACCTTGTCATGATGACTTCAGGATCAACAGGAGTACATTATCATTGTGGCCTACTACCTTGTCATGATGACTTCAGGCGCGCGGTAGCAAGGTGTGCACACAACTCGAGTGAGGGGCATCTGCACAGAGAATGATGATAGGATTATATCATCTTATCATCGTCGCAGCCATCCGTTTAGACAGGTTCTAGGGTTTTGAGTTACTAGGGACCTACTATGAAACAGGGTCTAGGGTTTTGAGTGTAGGGACCTACTATGAAACATTAGATCATGCTGTGCTTTGCTATCTGTTGACAACCATGAGACAACAGGGCTAACAGGGCATGGTTGACTGTGCAACTAGGAGGAGGAGTGCTCATCTTGTAAACACTGGAAAGACTAGTTGTGGCCCATCTCAGGCATTTTAGTTCCACTTCTGGAATATAGATACTTATTTTGAAGAAAATGCTACTTATTGCAGCACTGCTGATGCTCAAGGCGTCAGTTTAAGATGTACGACCCTGGCAAGTGCTCAGAGTTAGGTCGACCATGAGGCAACATACGTCATGATTTTCATTTGAGATCATAATCTGTACGCAGTTTGCTAGTTAGCAGGGTGGGTATTATTCAAAAACATGATGCTTCACCTGAAATCCCCCCTCAGGCCCCTCAGCAGGCCTAGCCAACAGATCAGACTTGCTGCTGGCTGCCCTCCGTCCTCTGCTGCTAGGACTCATCATGCTCCTGCTATTACCTTCAGCGCCGCTTCCTTCCTCTTTGAATTCTTCCATCATCATGGAAGCAGGAGATTCAAGTAGCAGTATCCCCTGGTCATCCATTTCCATGTCGTCTGCCAGCTGGGATCCACCTTTAAAATGAAGCAGAGTATAGGTTAGCAGGCCGTATCATGATGAAGCAGAATCGACGTAAGATGGGGAGTTCGACACCTGGAGGTTGCAGCGTCCTTCATTAATAACAACTTTGTTATGCAACTGGAGCCTGTTGCTGTCATCACCTGTAATGACCGAAGGCACTGCTGTGTTCCTCCGCTGCTGAGGGTCATGCATGTCTGACGAAGGTACAAAGTTAGCACCTTGGCTCCGGAACCATGCCTCAGCTTCATTCCCTCTACCGTTGCCGCTGCTCCCCTCCCGATCTAGCAAGTCAGCAGTCCCTAGTGCTGCTGATACCACTGCTGCTCCACCAACCTCCACACTCCCTAGTGCCGCCTTGCTTGCTGCTGTGGCTTCTGCATTCACCACTTCAACATGTGGAAGCTGCTGCTGGGTGTTGACATTTTGAAGGTCTGGCACAGGTAAGCAGGTACCTGCCGAATGTTCAGGGACCTTCTGTAGGTCTGCTGTCGGGCGCTGTGCTGTGTGCGATTGGGATAATTTATCATAGCTCATGCTTTTGGGATGCATGTCATATGCGCTCCGGCTAGATCCAAAGTCTCCCACCTTGACATCAATGAGAAGCAGGCATCAAAGCATACTGAGAGGCTGTCATGCAGTGATGACTGACAACTGTAGCGGTATTCAATAATTCAGTTTGCTTAGCTGCTGAATATGCTTCCATACAAATGATGATGGTGACAAATACTTACAATGTCCTCTAGTCCTGCAGAGCGCTCCACTTTTATTGATGAATATTACTTTGAAAATGTCCATACCTCATCGCTAACTACCCATGTTATCATCATTACAAAGTGGGGAATATCTGGTGTACCTTAACAATACGTCGCCCCTCAGCAACAGCCACCATGATGTTTGCGCTCTTTATGTCCCTGTGCCAGACATTGATGGCGTGAAGATATTCCAGAGCACACAGGATCTGCCATGTCATGCTCCGGACCTGAGATAAGTAGTTAAGAGTACTTCAGATACAAGATCAGGCTAATGAACCATTGTAGCTGTATATCAGGGCACTGTTGGCCGATAAATAGAAGGGCAAATTGCATATTCAAATAACCGGTATCAATGTTTAAAAGTCAAGTATGTCCAAGTAGTAGTGGTTGAGAAATCAAAACTCAAAAAGCTTCAGAAAAGATAGCTTGAAAAAGTTACTTGCACATCCTGGTTGCATATGTGTCATCACATCTGTGTACTATTATTCCTTTTGATAGTCTTGCTCGTAAATTTCTCCAATTATCATTACCTCGCTTTCACTGAGTTGTCCACGCAAATGAAATAGATCCCCCTAACAGGAGTTTTTACATGCAAAAGGGTTCACACCAGGTCACTCTTTTCTTGAAGAAAAGACGATCAGTCACACAACCTCCTCAACGACATGAAGTGCCAGAAGGGGTGATTTGAGGACAAGATTGTGCACAAAACATAATGAGAGAAGCCTAGTGTGAAAGCTATAATGCAGCATGTTAGATAGTTAATTGAACAGGTAGGGATGATCTTTTCAGCACCTACTTGGTTCATGTATTCCATGGCCATATACAAGTCCAGGCTTGCAGGCACAAACTTGCCACCACGATAGAACAGCTTCCCTACACAGAAAAACTCTCATAAAAAGTATTGACTCTCATCTGCCAGAATGCACTTTGTGGGATTGAGGATTCCACCTAGGAGGTTTAGGGTTTTCCACAAGTCTTTCATCATTAGTAGCTGAGGAACATTGTAATGATGATTCACCTGTATCCGAGGGTTTCACATAGACATCCTTCAGCTTAATGATGCAGGGATGATCCAAACGCCTCATAATGCACACTTCTCGAAGAACGCGTTTTGCGTTTTCAGGACTGTTGAGAACATCTCCAACCCTCTTCAGGGCTACCTGTTGAGGCAAAACAAAGAGATGAATCATCATAACTGAGATCCTCATCAGTCTCTGAGTTTATCGTGGAATACAATGTCGTTTTGGAACAAATTACCTGTTCACCACTTGCCCTGTCCACAGCTAACACCACACAGGAGAAAGAACCATGCCCCAAAATCTTGACTAGATGATATCTTTGGCCCACCTGTAAATTCTTTTGTAAAGCACCTGCTACAAAGGGCGATAAAATAATAGAGGACCCACCACCCAAGTGCTTTCTTTACCCCCGGGTTCCTTGACAAAATAAACCCCATCTTCATAGGGTGCCTTACGGATATTGCTATCCCCGCCTTGCATCTACCGACAAGCGATTCATGAAAGTGGAAACATCCCATAAATTCAAAAACACCCACAGAGGATCTCCCTAACACTAATGTTCGCTTCGAAACTAATATTGTTCATTTCAGTTTACATGAGGTTGCAGATTTTCAAAGTATTTGAGTAGATTATGTTTATTTTCAGCTACATATGAGTGCTCGTGAATCTTCAATTATTTTTACATGAGAACAAAACCTTGATTCAGTAGGTTGAAACCGTATGTCTGGGCCTTCAAACTGGGAGGATTTTGGTTCTGAGAGGCCCAGTGTAAAGGTTGAGGCTTCGACCGATGGTTTTCAGTCTTTCTTTCCGAAGTTCGCTGTTCCCGGGGCTGTGCCCATTTCTGCCTCTTCAGCAACAGCTGCGAGTAACAACACCGATAGAAATGAACCTCAAACAGATTCGAATGCAACTGATCAACCCCCGGCATGGTGTACATCTATGGTCCCTGCTAGCTCTCAACCCATGCTTACTAATCCATTTGCTGGAAAAAACCCTTTTGCCACAATGTTTAAAAGTGTGAACACTCCACAACCCATGCCTGAGACAACAGCATCATCTCAGGATCCCCATTCTACCCATTCCTCCTTTCAGAGTCATGAACCTGCCCAGACAAGCTCCCATGTGAGAAGGCCACCTCCACCACCACCCTCACCTCAACCTGTCTACAATGCTCCTCCTGTATCTCCTCCTGCAGTACCTGCCTCCAGCAGTACAGCATCCCCATCTTTAAGAAATCCATTTTATACTGGTGACGTAACAAGACCTGAAACCCTTCCGTCCAACAGCAGCAATCCATTTGCTTCTGGTACAAGCGCAAGGAGCCCTGAAGTCATTGTGACTCGCAGCTTCGATCCCTTGGCAGAGTCCAATCCCTCCCACACCATTCACACCTATGATCATACTTATCAAACAACTGCTACTACCCCTGGAACCCAGTCTCAAGACACAGCCTCTTTTTTCCCAAAGTTCGCCTTTCCTGCCGCTATCGCATCATTCACAACAGATGCATCAACAGCAAATGATGATAACAGCGGAAGCACCGCTCCTCATCAGGGAGTGACCACCGCAGTATTTTCCCCTCAACAGCCACCTTCTGATGCGGTAGCAACACCATCTACAGCTCCCTTCTCGCAGAATGCAGATATCCACATCCTTCAGTCAAACCCATACACCTCATTATCACAACCTGCTGCACCGCCCAGCTATCAGCCTGCTCCTGTCCCAAGTTCACACATTTTGCCTAACACAAACTTATTTCCTGCACCTGCCATTCCCTTCACTCATCTTGCTGCATCTCCACAAGTACCAGCACGTGCTCTTCCACCTCGCCGTCCTCCTCCTCCACTGCCACCCAAGTCCTCCTATTTTGACCAACTTGTTGAACAGCAACTGCCTACTCACACGCCACCGCCCACCTATAATGAGGCATGCCCTCCACCGCCCACTTATGATGAGGCATGCCCTCCACCGCCCACTTATGATGAGGCATGCCCTCCCCCACCTAGCTATGATGAGGCATGTGGGATTGACAACATGCCAACACAGCAGCTGTTGCTGACTCCATACAACTTCCAGCATGGCTCCCTTGAATCATATGACAATAGCAGAGATGATAGCTTTACTGTAGCTGACGCTGCTTCAGCTACCAATACTGCCGCCACATTCGCAGTGTCTTCTGGCAATCATGCCTCAGCAACAGCAAGTGCCATTAAAAGCTCTTTGTTTTTAACTTCACTTCCCACATACCAGAGCCTGATGGCGGGTGGTGGAGGTGTAGCAGGCTACCAGGAAGCAGGAGACGGTGCTGCTGCCACAGCCCCTGATCTTTTGGCAAGCCCCTTGCCTTCGTTTGCATGTGTTACAGAGGATGGCGCTTACCAAGGCATCTCATCATCTACCACTGCCGGTTTCACTACCATGACTAGCAGCGCCCCAGGCTCTGCAGCACCGTCATCCTCCGCCAACAGCAGCATGCTTAGTCATCTCTTAGATCACTCACCTCATGTCACGCAGCACTACGCTGCCGCTGCTGCACAACATAGTAATGCTGCTTCTGGGCCATACCCTGTGATAGTGGGTACAATGGGAGGCGGCAGTGCAGCGGGGATCTCCTCACCAGCATCATCGCCTTATGCACTAGGCTTACCGTCTGGCTTCAATGACATTGGCTATGAGGAAGTCAGAGAGCGACTGTGTGTAGAGGTATCAGTTACATGTCAGCGCTGACTGAATGTAGAGGTATCACTAGTTACATCTCAGCACTGACTGATGAATGTAGAGGTATCAGTTACATCTCAGCACTGACTGATGAATGTAGAGTTATCAGTTACATCTCAGCACTGACAGATGAATGTAGAGGTATATCAGTTGCATCTCAGCACTGACTGATGAATGTAGAGGTATCACTAGTTACATCTCAGCACTGACTGATGAATGTAGAGGTATCAGTTACATCTCAGCACTGACTGATGAATGTAGAGGTATCAGTTACATCTCAGCACTGACTGATGAATGGGTAGTTATCAGTTGCATCTCAGCACTGACTGCTAGTACTGTCTGCTTTCTTGTATTGGATGTGGACTAATTCTGTACTGCCTGTCCATCCCCTGATGATCACTAGGTACGCCTTCCACCTTTGAAGCCCAAGGTGGCTGTACAGCCTCGCCTTCTTGTTTCAGGCTGTACAAGCCTCTTCCTAGCACCCGCCTCAGCAGGTGGCACCATGTTGCAATGGACCACGGCGCCATCAGGGGAGCTGCAGGTATGAACTGCCTTGTAGCCCTTGATTCTTTGATTCAGGCTCATCATGATTGGCTTCATGATTGGCTTCAACGTTATACTATAGGCTAGTTCACCTTTTGGGCTTGAAAGGCTTCAGCTTGCTACAACTTGGACATGCGGTTTCGTCCTCATGAATATCAGCTGGGTTTGCATGCAGATGACAACGGCTTCCATACATTTCTGCTACTTATGCTTGGCATGATCTGTTATATTAGTTGAGTCCACTATGTACCTGCTGCTAATGCTTGACAGATACCGCTGGGCCTGAGCCGAGCTGTATTTGAAGACTTTGATTCAGCACCCAGTGGTGTGGTGGTGATGCCCACCACAGAGCTTACTTACTTAACAACAGCCAGTGGTGCCAGTGGTCCAGGTGCCACTGCTGCTGCCGTACCTGAGCAGGTTTCCGCTGACGCTGTGACGTGCACCCTGATGGATGAGGTGGCAGGCACTCTCTGGACAGGTATGATGGATGAGGTAGCAGGCACTCTCTGGATAGGTATGATGGATGAGGTAGCAGGCACTCTCTGTATAGGTATGATGGATGAGGTGGCAGGCACTCTCTGGATAGGTATGATGGATGAGGTGGCAGGCACTCTCTGGACAGGTATGATGGATGAGGTAGCAGGCACTCTCTGGACAGGTATGATGGATGAGGTAGCAGGCACTCTCTGGATAGGTATGATGGATGAGGTAGCAGGCACTCTCTGGATAGGTATGATGGATGAGGTGGCAGGCACTCTCTGGATAGGTATGATGGATGAGGTAACAGACACTCTCTGGATAGGTATGATGGATGAGGTAACAGACACTCTCTGGACAGGTATGCTTATTATGATATCTGACATGGCATCAATCCATTGAGAAGGGAACGACGTCCTCACAACTTAAGGGAGAGGGCTGCGTACGAGTCTCGGATAAATATACATAAATAAACAGATACATATACATCAGAAGAATCAGATGTAGTTTTACGTAAGCCCTTCCGTTGGGTGTGGTCATCCATTTTACAGTCCTCAAGATCGACTTGACTTATTTGTTTATCACGAACTCTCTCGATTCAACTACTGCTAGATTTTCTCTTATGTATCTAATGCACTGGCTGCACTTGTTTCAGGACACTCCAGTGGCCGTATGTGCCGCTGGTTGGTGGAGAAAGGTGTGGGAGCAGTGTGGAAGCAGCAATGGGTGGGAAGCCGTACAGGGAGTGTGAGTACTGCCATTCTGAAGAGGCTACTGTATTTTCAGTGTCAATCCCTTTTCAAACCCTAAACCCTTAAATAGATTGAAGCCATGCATCCTGGTAGCTGCTGTATTATCGTCATCATGGTCAACATGATCATTATATCATATCCGTTAAGCCAATGGCTGAAGTGTCTACCTACCTGAGAGAAGATGGACCATTGCCGTCAGTTACAAAGGTTTGTTTGTTCCATGTCTTCAATATTGAGACCCTGGTTGCCTGCTATCTGCTCAGATCCTTGCGCTCACATCCACAGCATGGGGTGACTTATGGACTGCCTCCATGGCAGGCTCTATCAGGGTTTGGAACTATCCAGACGGGATTGCAGGTGTGAGAGAAGAAGCATGATATCATGATGTAGGACCTCTAAGTGTTCCTGAAGAAGGCATATGCACAGTCAGCATGCCACTTATGCACAGTCCGCATATTACTTATGACTACCATGAAGGACTATAAAGAGTCACACATGCAGTCACTGAGGTTGAGTATCAGTAGCAGGTAGTGGACTGCCGTGTATGGTCAACTAACTAACTGCTGCGCAGGTCAATATCCGAGTCCTAGTTCTATTTAGTTACATAAGTATGGGAGGATTGGCTGCTTATGTTCCTGAAGCTGCAGTCGTGCTTAGAAGTAGTAGTGCCTAATAGCTGCAGTAGTAGTGCCTAAGTACTTAGTAGAAGTGCCTTATAGCTGCAGTAGTAGTGCCTAATAACTGCAGTAGTAGTGCCTAAGTGCTTAGTAGTAGTAGTGCCTAATAGCTGCAGCAGAAGTGCCTAAGTGCTTAGCAGTAGTGCCTTATAGCTGCTGTAGTAGTGCCTAAATGCTTAGCAGTAGTGCCTTATAGCTGCAGTAGTAGTGCCTAATAGCTGCAGTAGTAGTGCCTTATTGATGATGTTCTGCTTTGAGGAAGTGTCAAAACTTTGCGGCATCGACTTCTGCTACTGCATGCTGCATCTCCTGCAGGGAATAGACCTCCTACCCAAATCCTGGAAGTGAAGCGTCCTCTTGGTGGCAAGCCTCATGGGAGGAAGGTGGTGGGCATGGCAGCATCGTCCTCTGGCGGTACAGTGTGGACTGCTGGTAGGAGCTCCATACTTATCTGGAATGCGTACACGATGCAATGCCTGGGAGCTCTAAGGAGTCCCTTCACTGGAACAGGGGAGGGCAGTATTGCACCCTCCATAATGGATGGTGACGTCCCTTGGATCTCTACAATCACTGTGAGTGGAGTGATGATCTACGACCAGCCCTCTTGTGACTATAATGTTGCACCTGAAACTCTTACACTATGAGCTGTAGAAATGCATTTTATGACGCTCCAAATATCATAATTCATTGTCTGCATTGATCATGCAGTTATGTTATAGCCTCTGTCACAACAATATGTCTTGCATAGGGTGTTGACGCCTCTCTTCTTAAAAGGCCTGTTGAAGGAAGGCGCTTACAACCAGGGTCAGCTGATCCAGAGTTTGATACGGATCCCAGAGCTGTAATTGGCATACAGGTGACCATCCAAGGACATAAGGGAGGTACATGATATGCCTGATATGTCATGTGCTGTGAGGGGCTTACAATATGTGATATGCCTGTGAACTGATATGAGAGACATGCGCTGGTACTTGATGACAGACCTGTGAACTGATATGAGGGACATGCGCTGGTACTTCATGACAGACCTGTGAGCTGATACGAGGGACATGCGTTGGTACTTGATGACAGACCTGTGAACTGATATGAGGGACATGATTTGGGCTTGAGAAGGCACATGACAGGCCTCTGAAGAGCTCTGAATTACATGATGCCTTGCTGTACATGTGTTACCGCCATACAGGTGTTGAAAGGAGTGAAGGGAGTGGGTAAATTTGCTGCCAAGCTAGGCAAGAAGATCCAGAACATTGCTGCAAGTGTGAGTCGTATCCTGCTTGCTTGATACATTCAGAACATTGCTGCAAGTGTGAGTTGTATCCTGCTTGCTTGATACATTCAGAACATTGTTGCAAGTGTGAGTTGTATACTGCTTGCTTGATACATTCAGAACATTGCTGCAAGTGTGAGTTGTATCCTGCTTGCTTGATACATCCAGAACATTGCTGCAAGTGTGAGTTGTATCCTGCTTGCTTGATACATCCTGCATAATGTTCAGTTTGTCACCTCATCGTGTCATATCGAATGCTTTACGATGGGTTTCACAATGTGTGACCCTGATTTTCCTATATTCAAATCCTGTATCCTGATGTATTGTCTGATGTATTGCCTGATGTATTGATGTCCCTGTCTCTGAATGCTGTAGAGTGATGAAGTTTGATAAGTAAACAAGGGTCACAGGGAGCCTCTATCTCTACTTCAGCTTCCTTGGTGTCCATGATGATGTATGCGAGTGTGCGCATGATTCATGCCCATCATGTTCATTATCATGATTCATGCCCATCATGTTCATTATCATGATTCATGCCCATCATATTCATTATCATGATTCATGCCCATCATGTTCATTAT
>BEGY01000058.1:51853-70513 GCA_002335675.1 Chlamydomonas eustigma | reverse complement strand
ATGATTCATGCCCATCATGTTCATTATCATGATTCATGCCCATCATGTTCATTATCATGATTCATGCCCATCATTTTCATTATCATGATTCATGCCCATCATTTTCATTATCATGATTCATGCCCATCATGTTCATTATCATGATTCATGCCCATCATGTTCATTATCATGATTCATGCCCATCATGTTCATTATCATGATTCATGCCCATCATGTTCATTATCATGATTCATGCCCATCATTTTCATTATCATGATTCATGCCCATCATGTTCATTATCATGATGGTAGGCGGAAGCTACCGCCAGGCAAGGAGGAGTGCTCCCTCCGTCACAGACTGCCTCGGATACTCGCTATCATCACTCAGAAGAGAAATCCTCAGCAGCTGTGATTTGTGGCTTAGTTGCGACTCCCCATGAGCCCTGCATGGTGGTGGCGTACAAGAATGGGCTTGTGGAGAAGTACAGCGAGATGGGAAAGTGAGCATGAACTTCGTCTACCTAAGTACGCAACATTTCTTGGATGTTAGGATGTGTTAAGCCACTACTATGATTAGATTAACAGTCACAAATTGAGTTGCAGATGATTTATTGATGACTTGAATGCAATGCATTTGCTGTATGGTGCTACAGTGCAGTCAGTGTGTGTGTTACTGCTTGCCTTGCCGTACTACTCCTGACATCAAAAGTATTGCTTTGATGTTGCCCTAAACCCTTATGTAAGTCTCTGAACCCTAAAAAACCATGGCATTGATTCTGTGTTTTTGGTTGTGCACCACCAACAGACATTTGTGGAGCGAGAATACGAAGCAGTGCATCATATGTTGCATTGCTGTTGTGGGAATGACCCTCTGGCTAGGGGGCCAAGATGGGCATATCAGGTCAGTAGTAAAGACCTGTATTGGTCCAGAGACTGAACTGATCACGCTGGCATGAGTATTAGTAAGCTGGCCAAAAGAGTAGGTTCCTAGGGAATATTGTGTGAGAAGCCAAGGTTTTGTTAAAAGAAGGGTGTACCACTGCCCTTCTTATCCACATGGAGTGTCATGCACTAGTCAACATGTTGTGCAGGGTCCTCACATGTGACAAGGGAGAGCTTCTGAGGGAATGGCATGCCCACTTGTTCCCAGTCATTTCCCTGGCAGCCATTGGCGGTACGGTGTACAGCCTCGCAGAGGATGGCGCAGTACGGGGCTGGCCGGTCGCTGCTCCCTCTCCATCGACTGTCACTGCCTGGCAGGTGTGGATATTCACACATCTCACTACAAACTCTACTATGTACCTAAAAAAAGGGTGTCCTTCAATATTCATACATTAATTCATACTCCTCCATGGGTCCCTGCCATAGTAGCCTGGGAACAAAGCTGAAGTTTGCTTTAGCTTCGAGCCTCAACCAGCATGGCCCTTCCAAGTAATTTACTCTTACTGATGTCTATTTGAAGGTTGCTATACATTGCTCAGTTGAATCAGATGCATTTTTTGTGGTCTGTCCTCACAGGAAGCTGTCCGTGAGGGCTTGAGGTTGCACCAGTTGCGTCTGTTGGCTGGCACTTGGAATGTGAATGAGAGCCGGCCCAGTGCTTTGAGCATCAGGCAGTGGCTGGGAGCCAAGAGCAAGGCCGCAGATGTGGTGTGTGTGGGGTTGCAGGAGGTTGAGATGGGAACTGGAAGTGTGGCAATGGATGCTGCCAAGAACATACTGAATAAAGGCTCTTTGGTGAGCATGCTGCACTGTGTGCAATATGCGTCGTGGAATAGGCTTTGCATCTCCCTTTTTCTAGCAGGAATATCGCACTCTAGCATTTAATTTGCATTCGAGTTTTAAATGCTGCCTGTGGTTTATGCCGCTGTCCACTGAATGGTGAGCAGGAGAAGGGCAATGTCAATGCACATTGGTGGGCATCAGAGCTCTTATCAGCCTTGGGGGCCAATGAATTTGTGAAAGTGGGGCTCAGGCAGATGTCAGGTACTGCACAATCAATAGTAGTGCTCTCATACCCACTTGACTTTCAGCTCCGTTTAAGTTAGGGGGGGCATATTTGTTCAAGAATTATTAGCAGTTCAGTGAGTGATTGCCTCTCGTGAAGGCAAAATCTGCATTATAGGTTCAAGTTTCTGCCCTCTGACTGCTTCATAGCTGCCACATTCGTAAAGCTATAAAGTACTCAATGCTGATGGCAGGGATTCTTGTGATGGTGTTCTGTCGAAATGAGCTCCTCAATTTTGTCGGGGAAGTGCTGACAGCCTCTGTACCGTGTGGTGTCCTTGGCGTTGGAGGCAATAAAGGGGCGGTGAGTTCCATGAACTGCCAGTACTGATTTAGTACTGATTGTAAATTATGTGTCAGCCATGTTCTATAGGATAGGCATTCTGGCGGAATATGTTTAGGAAGATTGTTCATTACAGCAAATGTTTGCAAAGTCCTTGTGTTAAAAAATTGTGGTTTTTAAAGTGATGCAGATATTCAGCTTCCAAAATAAAGTTTAGGTTCAATGGCTGCAACTTCAATATCAGCTATCATCTGAAAATGTCATAAAATGCAGGTGGCAGTTAGCATGTCTCTGTTCAGGCGCCGCTTCCTCTTCATAGCGTCTCACTTTGCTGCGCATCAGGTAATGTGGCTGGATTCCCTGCTTTTCAATGCAACTCCCTGCTGTCATCATTTGAGTACCTGGAACCTAACCTCCATCATCATTTGAGTGCCTGGAACCTAACCTCCATTACGTCTCATCTAAAGATATTAAGACAGCACTATCAATACCATCATTACTGGAGAATTCTGACTGGTTTCTTCTTGACTCAGGACAAAGTAGAGGAGCGGAATGAGAACTACTTGAAAATAGTTCGGTACCTCCGCTTCAGCAACACCTCCAATGCTGCTGCTCAAGTCAGTGAAGAGGCAACCAGTAGCACAGGTGAGGTGCAGTCTTCGTCCTTCAAGCAGTGAAAAGAAATGGACTGATAATGAAATATAGACTTAGTGGACAACTTGATCAGCGTGGGGAACGAATAGATTACAGTCTCCGCCATAATCAAAAGACACCTTCTGCCTACATCTTGCGCCTCATCATCATCATCAGGACATTTCAAATCCATAGAATAAAATATATACTGCACTTTTTCACATCCTTTTCAAAATTGTGTCAGGCAGTCAGTGAATTTCTATTCTGTTCTTTCCTCACCCTGTCAGTAGCTTCAGGATCCCATGAGGAGATGAGAATGATTGAGGAGGAGGCATCTTATGAGTTATCAGCAGACATGACCTCAGATATGACTAGTCGCCTCAGCATTGATAGTGGGCAAGCAGCGGCTGCTGGTGGGAACACTTCAACCAACAGGGACAGTGTCTCTGGAGGTGGCACAACATCAAGCAACGTCTCACACCAGCATGCATCTCATGTGCCGCCAGTGCCAGGCCCAGGCCTACGTGATACTGAGTGTGTGATCTGGATGGGGGACTTTAACTACAGGTCAGTGCTGTACTCTGAGTGTGTGATCTGGATGGGGGACTTCAACTACAGGTCAGTGCTGTACTCTGAGTGTGTGATCTGGATGGGGGACTTCAACTACAGGTCAGTGCTGTACTCTGAGTGTGTGATCTGGATGGGGGACTTCAACTACAGGTCAGTGCTGTACTCTGAGTGTGTGATCTGGATGGGGGGACTTCAACTACAGGTCAGTGCTGTACTCTGAGTGTGTGATCTGGATGGGGGACTCCAACTACAGGTCAGTGCTGTACACTGAGAACTACAGAGGATCATGATCATGACTGTGCTGTACATGGGCCCTAGATAGTATCTAAAAAAAGGATGACTCCAATGGCGGAAACTCAAATCCGATCAGGGATTACGAATGCATCCATTATGAATATGTATCGACTTGCTTTATGTTTGGGTACGCCGGACTGATCAGTAGCATGCACTGCTGTTACTTGGGAATGCTGTGTGCGTGTGTTTCCATCATGTCACTGTTTGAATGATTCGCACTTCATCATCAGGATCAATCAGGGATATGAGAGAGTGGTGGATCTTGCCTCAGCAGGACAGTGGTCTGAGCTGCTACAAGATGACCAATTAAGGCTGGAAGCTGCCAGAGGTGCTATCTTCAGGACTCTGGTGCGACATGGGTATGAAATGGACATGATGTGTGGACATGAGATCTGAGCGATCAGGCTAGAGCTGTTAATGACTGTCCATGAGCTTCGTATCGCTGCTTCAATGAACATTACAACCTGGTTGTATATGAAGAGCTGTTTGATTGAGCACTTAAAGTGTGAAGTCAACTGCAGCCAACCATGAAGTATCTGGGTGCCAGCCAGACCATGTGTTGCATGCATGATGGCGCGTACTGCTGAAGTGGTGAGCACAGCCCCACACTTACCTATGTAGTGTGGACCATGCATTCATCTCTGTTGTATCCTCTCTATGACCTCTCTTTCTCGTGCATCTCTCAACCTGCAGTACGAGGTACCACCCATGTTCCCTCCCACCTACAAGTTTGACAAGGGCGTTCCCTCAGGTCCTGCGGGAAGCCGGTTGCCATACGACAGCTCGGAGAAGCGGAGGGTGCCGGCTTGGACGGATCGTATCCTGTGGCGGGGTGGGGCCTCATCCCCAGCTGTCAGCTCTTCCAGAGAGGAGGATGTGGTGGCATTGCCTGTAGGAAACTCATCTGATCAGGCCTACCAGGCGTGCATGGAGGTGAGACTTCTGCATGGAGATGAGAGTTCTGCTTGGAGGTAAGAGTTCTGCATGGACATGAGAGTTCTGCATGGAGGTAAGAGTTCTGCATGGAGATGAGACTTCTGTACATTAATCATGCGCTGTTGGTTGGACCATAAAACCTAAATATCAACAGACATTAACTTGGCACCAGTGTAAAATTTCATCTACTAGGCTCAAAATCACAATCCTTGTCACTGCCTGCCGTCGTACGACACCAGGTGTGTGAGTCTGATCATAAGCCTGTGACTCTGGAGCTGGAGCTGACGATTCCCAGCTACATCCAGGACATCAAAAGAAAGCATAGCATAAGGATGCTAACTGCAATATCAGCTGATTCTGCAGCAGCTTCCTCCACGGGTAACTACAGAGTGTCAAGAGGAGACGCTTCGGGCAACAGCACCCTGGAGACAGCAATCTCTAGGGACCATTCATCTGGTATCTCTCATGAGTCAGCACCTGCTGCCATCTCCCTACAATTTGAGGGTGTTGACCCATCACAAGTGATGAGAGTGAGAGTGTCCCCAGTGCTTGACCTTGCACCAGGGGGTGCAGCTCAGCCTCCACTTGTATTGCCCTTGCTCAGATTGGACAGAGAGGGGCATATACGTCCAGTGCTTATTAAAAATATGAACTCACAGAGTATGGTGGTGTATGCAGCTGGCTGCAAAGACAGGGTGCACTATCCATCATGGCTGGAGGTGAGGAACTTGCGCATGTCAGGGCTATGTTTGTTGGCTATACGTACCACTGCAATGCAGTATGTTATATGTCCAAGGTCACATAAATTATTATAAGTTTTCCTTGACTGTCTTCTCAACAGGTAGTGCCTGCATCACTTGTGATTGGAGCTGGACAGACGAAGCGAGTAATTTTGAGGGCAGTAGCCCCAGACCTCATGTATGCCCAACAGTTTCCCTTGGAGACTACTGTACAGTTTGTTTGTCAGGCCCTATTGGAAACAGGGACTGGAGCTCTGTGTTCCTTTGGAAAATACCTCTGTGGAGGGGCTACAGCCTTCTGTGTCGAAGTCAACTGATTTTGTCAAATTGTCATCATTGTATTGAATTTTGACAATTTGAGTGGCATGATACGAACGAAAATGCTATTTCAGCTACAGACAAAGCTACTAATCTATGAATGTACAGATCAGAACCTACAAGTGCTTAAAATGGGTAGAGAAAGAGAGAGGCGCAGTAGATCAAGGGAACGTTCTCGCGAAAGACGGCATCGTTCAAGGTCGAGAGAGAGGTCTCGAAGGAGGTTAGCTCTTGATCCCTTCAGGTCGATTGAAAATCAACATTTTTATTTCTAAATCAGTTGTGCTCCTGCAGTCGAAGTCGGGAGAAAGGTCGCAGTTCCCATGCAGAGGGTGGTACAACAAGCAGCTATGATACTAATCTGCAGGTAAGTACCTTCTACATGTTTATAGCCATCAGCTTCACCTCTAAACAACCACAACTGATCTCTTGCAGGCAGTATTGGCGTTGCAACAACAGCAACAGGAGCTTCAGCGTCAGCAGATGCTTCAATCTCTACTTCTACAGCAGCAAGCACTCGCAAATATCCCAGGCGTGACCATTGGTGCTGGAGGAGTTGCTGGAGGTGTAGGAGGTGCTCCTAACCCTGCCACAAAGAAGGCCAGGGAGGTATATGTTGGGAACCTGGCTGTGGGTGTTATCGGAGCTAATGAGGTATGATAAGAAAAAATGAATCCAAAGATTCCTATTTGCTGTATCATGGATGAGCAGGACTGACAATAAACAGTCCTCATATCTGACAATGAACAGTCCTCATATCTGACAATAAACAGTCCTCATATCTGACAATGAACAGTCCTCATATCTGACAATGAACAGTCCTCATATCTGACAATTGGTTTTGTATTCATAAAAAGGGCATTGTCTATAATTCTTAGTCTAGGGTCCGTTACTGAGTCCTCACAGGCATCACAATAGTTGCGACAAGTGTTGACACAGTTCCAAAAAAATGTCATACCACATATTCTGTCCATCACATGAGCATTGATCTGCAAAATACTCTTTCATACAACAGCAGAACCTGAGGCTGTGGTTAGGTTTCAGTACAGATTATTTACATGCTAGCTGCAGATTATTTACATACTAGCTACATACTAGCTGCAGATTATTTAGATCCATTACATTAAATGTTTGTACACAATCATGTTCTTTTCCTACATTCCTATCTCACAGCTTCTACTTTTAAAAATGTTGACTCCATGTTTTCCCTGAACCAATGTCATCGGTCCGGCCTATCCATGAATAGATCCAATTCAGTTGACTGTTGTACAGGATCCTGCTATGTTCATACTCTCCAGTGTTCTGTCCTAAACTTGTCCCCTTACCCAATCCTTCAGGTCCGTGAGTTGTTCAATGCTGTGTTTGCAAACTTTGTGCCCAATCCTGTCACTGAACCACCAGTGCTGGAGATCAAGATGGACTCGTCAGGTATGGATGCATGGATGCATGGTCCCTGAGCGTCAAAGGTGTGCAAATGATGAGATCCTAACATCCTGCAGAAGGATACTATTGATACTTACGTGCCTTTCTGATGAAAAATTGTCAAGAAAAATCTAAGGCTATGTTCTCACAAAAGACCTTTTTTCTGTGTAGGCCGGTTCTGCTTTATGGAGCTCCGCACCCTAGAGCTTGCTGATCACATGATCACACTGGATAAGATGGAGGTGTGTGGCAGGCCCCTTAAGATTGGCAGGCCCAAGGGGTACGAGGAGGAAGCGGCCAAGCTGCAGTCACAGCAGAAGCTGTCCATGGCGCAGACCTTTGCTGCTCAGGTGTGATCTTGTTGAGCGAATGAACAGCGATGTCAGCCAGCCCAGGGATGATCTTAATGAGTGCATAGTTACTCCAGCCAGCTTAATCATCAGCTCAGCAATTAAGTGTGACAGCATGCCATCCTGAAGTGCAAAGATATGCTGCAGCTTCTATGTATGCAGTAACCTAGGGGGACCCTTGGTAGCACGGCAACATGAAAAAATTATGTAGTCGAAGAAGACATGATGATTTCATGTCCTTCAACAAGCTATCTTTTGAGCCAAACAGCATTCATTTCATTTTTCCTCCTTAGTTATCGGGAGGTCCAACCAATGTGGTGCTTCTAGAAAATCTTGCGCCTGCGAGAAACATGACTAATCCAGTAGAGAGAAGAGAGGTGAGTCGTCTTAAGGATGTTGGACTGTGTCAGCAGAGTGATGGACTATTCTGCAGAACACTATCAGCTGTTAGCAAAAGGTTTGAGGCTTTCTTCTTTCTCTCGCATGAGTTTTTAGAAAACTGCCTGTTTTGCCTAGATTTTGAACTCCTACTTAAACCTTTTTTTACCATGGCAGATTCTGCTAACTTCAATCTGATCGTAACACATGCAAAACTCTTGTCATTTTGGGGACGCTCTTATTTTGACTCCTCTCTGGTCAGATATTTGATGATGTGTTCACGGAGTCAGTGATTTGTGGCCCAGTGGCGGGAGTGGCAGTCCCTGTTCCCTCAGAGGAGCTGACGGAGGATGTGCCTTGTCGAGTGTATGTCAAGTATCACAATGTGGAGGATGCGAAGAAGTGCAAGGTGTGTATTTCACCGCATGAAGACAGGTACAACGGCACAGAGCAAATATCTTGAAATTGCCAGTCATATGTTTTGAACAGCAAGGCTGATCAAGCACCCAGTATCTTGATGTAGGGTGGTGGATGATTGTGTATTTGGTTTTGAGAAAAGCTTGCTGCCTGCTGAAGAAGGGACACGGTCTCATATCTTTCATGCTTTCAGGAAATGATGGATGGCAGAACTTTTGATGAGAGAACAGTCAAAGCAAGTTTCTCCAATGACTTTGACTTTTCACGCGCTCAACAAGGGGAGTGGCTTTCTGCTGCACCCGCAATGCAGCAGGTTTCTGCGCTGCCGGGTCCACCTGTTATACCAGGGATTACAGGATTGTCAGGTCTAGGAGGGGTCTTGCCTGGGGCCACTGCCACCATCCCAGGCCTGCCCCCTGGGACAGTCATTCCTGTCTTGCAGCCGCCTGGTGCTGCAGGGGCTCCTGTTGGGTTAGCGCCTCCCATTGTCCTCCCTGATTTCTTGAAGGCTGCTGGCTTCTCAATTGGACCTGCTTCTTGAAATTGGTTTCGTAAGGCACAGCCGTGACCCTCTACTTACACAGCACTAGGTATTGGTTTGAAAAGCTAAAATACGCTAAAAAATGTATTCGCTGTTTTGTTATCCAAGTAATGCACGTGTTGAACAGAAAACACAAGCGTGGGTGATCAAAAGTTGAATCTTTCAGCTCTGTACCGCAAAAAAATAGGTTTGGAAGCTATGTTGCACCTGAACGTTACAAGTCAAGGTCAGAGACGAGTGAACATTCAAATATTTCTGAAACTTCAGCAATCATCGACAAAACCAAGGTGTGTTCATGATCATATCATTGAACGACAATAATACCCTGTGCTTTTTGTCACCTTACGAAAATCTTGTTCATGTGATGCCCAGTCGGTGACCCTTTTTAAAGAAAGATTCCTTTTACATGGCTTACATTTTCTTGTCTGCGTAAACCCCGAAGTAACCAATTTTCTGACCACAGATTTATGGGTTGTGCAACATCTCAGCCTGCTGACAGCAAACCAGCTCAAGCAGTTTCAAAGGTCGAATCAAAAATGCAAAAGATTACTTTTGGCTCAAACCTTCCAGGCTTGGAGATTGGGGACAAGTCTCTCCCAGGAGTGATTGTCATTCAGGAATGGTGGGGAGTGACCCCTAACATTACTGAATTGGCTGAGCAGATCAGCGCTCAAGGATTCAGGTGCGTCGCCTGATCTCAACTGATTCTTTCGTAGGAATCTCAGTCGTATCGATCATTAAAGTGCGTGATTCCTACTCGCAGATGTCTCGTTCCAGACTTGTACAAAGGGAAGATTGGAGTTGATGCCGAGGAAGCAAGTCACGTGAGTATCCGGTACCGAGCTAGTCTGGAAACATACCTCTAGCTTTGAAGACATCTGAACCATCTATACTGTTCACTATAAATGCCAAGAGCTTAAGATATTGCAAAGGAAGTATGCTTCATCAACTTGCATTTTTGTGTGTAGCTCATGAACAACCTTAACTTCAAGGAAGCTGTTGCTGAACTGGGGCAGGCAGCTGACTACCTTAGGTCAACTGGAGCCTCGAAGGTTGGGTGCACTGGTAAGCAGTGTTGAAGGGTTTAGGTGCACTGGTAAGCAGTGTTGAAGGGTTCAGGTGCACTGGTGAGGAGAGTTGAAGGGTGAAACATAGTCATTGCTTTTGTTATCCTCAACTACCACTAGTCATTCCTATGGTGCTGATTCAGCTTCAGTTTCGCGAGTATCGGCCTCTGGTATTCTCAAGAACACTGGCTGAAAGTGGTTGTTGCAACCAACTTTGCATGGAGGATGTGAGCACAACCACAGTGTGGTCCATGTGCACCATGCATCTGTTGTAGAAATGCACGTGCTGATTGCAGGTCATTTAAAGTCTCAAAAGTAAACAGCCTTGATTGAGTTAAACTTGCAACTGAATGCTACAATTTTGGGGCTGAGTTGTGAGGTACTGACTGCAATGCGCTCCATAAGGTTTCTGCATGGGAGGAGCCCTGACCCTAGCTGCCATGGCTGATGGTATGAACATAGACTGCGGAGCTCCTTTCTATGGAATCCCTCCTGCCGCATACTTCAATGTGAGTCTTAAACCTTTACTCAGTTTGGTTCAGCAAAGAAGAACATTACCATAAGAAGCTGACTCACAAAAGGCATGGCTGCATACATACCCTCAACAACTGCAAAAGGCATGGCTGCATACATGACCCTCAACAACTAAGGGATATGCCTTACAAAGGGTATGGCTGCATACATGACCCTCAACAACTAAGGGATATACTTCTGAATTGATCCACCTCCATCCTTGGCATATTCTAGCCTACCTTCATCATTGCTTAGTGACATGCATCTTTGTAACTAAACCAGTTTGGTTCAAGTATTCTTTGAGACATCTTGGAATACAGCTGTTCCCTCATGGTATGCTGCTTCATGATGGCAGGTATCCAACATCAAGAAGCCTGTTATGTTTCAATATGGTGACCTGGACAAAATGGCTGGGTTCAGTGACGCTGCAGTGAGTAGGGAAGCCCCAGCAAAAAGATGAAATATATGAAGATTGAACGGCGACTGAGACAGTGTCATCATCCACATTTAATAGTCGTTCCTGGCTCTGTAGTTTTTCGAACTTTTTCGAAGCCATCCTTTTTTTGATTCCTTTTAGTGCCTAGCTCAGTCTGTGTGTCCCTCACTCCTCACTGAGCAGGCTGCCAACACCCTGGCTGAAACCATGAAGGCTGCAGGGAACCCCATTGAGATGTACAACTATCCTACTGGTGGTCATGGCTTCATGAATGCAGCAACAACTGTGGGAACTGAATACCTTGCAAGTGAGTATGCTTATCTGTTTGAGACATCCTTATTTAGTGTGAAAGACCACTTACAGGGAAGTACACAGAATTAGTGATATCCTGACAATACTTTTTTGAGACTTTCCAAATGAATGTGCCTCGCTCACTGTAATCAAATGTTTGGACGTTCCCTTAAAGATGATTGTGTTGTTAAATCATTGCGCCTGGATGAATGTCTGCAGAGGCTGGCAGCCCAGTGCCCGAGCAGGCAGATGTCAAGCTTGCTTTTGAGCGCCTGATCGCTTTCTTAAAGAAGAATGTAGCATAAGCAGCGCTTATGTATCTTGAAAAATTACTTCAAGATGAAGAATTGTATTCCTTGAACTCAACTATTTGCCGGAACAATTAAGTACTTGAAATGAATCTCTTCTGTAAATAAGCCAATTGCAAATGACTTAATTGTGATTGCTTCAGTGCTTCCAAAAAATCAAGGACCATAAGGTAATATGTTATGTTGTAAGGGTAGGAAGCTAAGCACAGTCTCAGTGACAGAGCTAGGGAGTAGTCCTACAGCATGCATGACACACTGCATGAAATCCCCTCTAGTGCAAGGAGAGAAATTGGTTACAATGAAAGCTGTTCACTACATTCCTAGAAGAGAAGACAACACTGAGCAGTTTATTAGGTATTGAACTCAAAGACATCACTGAATGTTGCTGTTGTAAGTAGGTATTGCTCCTGTGATGGGGGCCTCGGACATTCCAGAGCTGCTTTCAGTATAGTCGTGTCTTGAAGAATACTGTGAAGGGATGTCAAACAGCATACCATTGAGGAAATAGCCTTCATAGGCCCTAAAACATTAACCCTAAAGCAACAGGCCTTAAGAGATCTTCTCATAAAAACAGAAATGATGAATGGTTGTAATCTCTGGGTGAGGACACCTCTTTTGACATACATACAGACTGATACTTACCGATACCAACTATGTTTGCAAAGATGAAGAATCCAGCCTCTGCAAGAACAGTAAGTTGTGTGAAGTGCAATCTTTTTACTGTAACTCAACAAGAGTGATACAGGGACCTTTCGGATGTACTTACGAATCAAGAGCAGGTCGTTGAACGTTGCTTTTGGATTCTGCAAGCAGGGAGATGACACACACAGGATACACAGAATGAAATCAAAAAATATCCATCTGACTCCAGTTTTCTGTTATATAAAATTCTGGCAGTGTGCATAATACCTATCATGTTTCACTATCTATTGCTTCCTCCGTTGTCCAGACCCTTGAAAGCATCATTTACCTTGGGAATCACAATAAACTTGTAAATGCCATATCCTATCAAAGGAGTGAGCAACAGTACAATTTCTGAGGGCTCTAAACCAAGAGGTAAGCCGGATGAGGCTGCAGGCACAACGCTATTAGTCTCTGATGGGATTGCTGCTGCTACTTCCTCAGCGTAACATGGTTGTGCGGCCAGACTCAGGCTCAGCAACACAGATGATGCTGACAAAGAACCTGAGGAAAGACATGGCGCCGTCACATGTTAAAAGTAGTTAGTTGTGAGTATGATAAGCAAGTAGGAAGTGAAATATGTTACCAACACACTTCTGTTCCTTTACCTGTGATTGCGACTTCTTGAACATGAACAGCGGACATTTCCACTTCATTCTTGTCCATGATCTTTGTACTTCGGCCGAAGTATCGCGCGTTACAGCAGATTTTTTGTCTTGCATGTCTCTGAGTAGCAATTGTACGGAAAGTTTTATTTGTCAGCATCATTTTAGATCGCGACCAGAGATTTGCAGTGACTATGATGGTGCCGGTTAGGCAGTAGCAGACTCCTAGATCTCGTACTTTTGCTACTGCAGTCCTCAACATGATGCGAGGGACTCTTCAATGTATGCTATTTAACTTCAATATGTAAGAGAAATTAATCATTTCAATTTTCAAGTACCTATAATGTGAAGCAAACAAGGTGTGCAGGTTTCGGTCTAGTTTGTATCTAGGTTTTGATCAATGTACCGCTACATGGATCGAAACTAGGTGCATATCAAACACTGCATTATAATGGGTACGAGGAAACATGTTGACTCACTTAAGAAGGAATGTAGGAGAGATGAGAAAATCCTGATATGTCATAAACTGTGGATTCAAAGGAAAGTCTCAAACACGAGGACCAGCCACGTTCTCAAAGGTATTGAGAGTGCACAGCATGCTCTTATCTTGAAATAGGAGGTATGCATCACCATCTTATTTTAACCGACAACCTTCAAGCACTTGAATCATATTTGAATCATGTCCCCAGCTACTGAACATAAAACTAGTTTTCAGCACATTTGTGGATGACTGTCAGCCTATCAGTTAACTGTTCTTATGTGTTGTGTTGAAGCTGGTAAAGGGGAAGCGTACTACAAGCGGATGCTAGCCAACAAAGCTGAGAGATCTGGAAAGTTCCTTGACGCCGACTTCCTCATAGATTCAGACAAGAAATGCAGGCACGCCCCTGGTAGTGACATCTCTCTATTAGACAGCTACCTCAAATCTGCAGTAGATAGCTACTGGACTGGAAGGCCTGAGAGGCCATGGTTGAGTGACACTGCAGGTTTAGGGGATTTCGATGGCCCATTGCCTGCAGCCAATGCCACAGGAAAAATGACAAGCAGCACTAGTTTGAGGGACCAATCTTTGTTACTCGACGGGGATCTGGTATCTGATGACACTGATGCACCTGTAAAGGAAAAGAGGCCTAAAGTAAAGAAAGGGATAATCATTCCTGCGCCCTCGGAGATAGGAGGTGATCAGATCGTCATGTTTAATCTGTATGAAAACCTTTGGGTGCTATCCGCTGCTTACCAGAAGTGAAAAAGAGGAACATTATCATGCTTGTTCAGTCAAGATCCAATGAAGTGATCTTTTCCAAGGCTGTGTGCATATGCACTTAAGACGCTGTCATGAAACGGCACTTTAGATTATCCTCCCATTTTCTCAAACATGCAGGTGCTCAAAATTTGCCGTTGCCTAATCTATCAAGTATGGGGAATGCATGTAACATGGTTCATGTGTTCTGGGACCTTGAAGACAAGCACCCTGGTGTACAAGATCCTAGGTTAGAAATCATCTTTAATGGAGCCCCAACCTTCAATGCGCATTATCTGTAGGAACATGCTCAAGTTCACAGGTTATGTTCACATCATAATAAATGCAATTATTAGAAGAACTTTGCAGAATGTTGAATATTTGACACTTGTTACACACCTGATGAGCGCCGTGATCCCTGTTCCTTCAGAGTCGTTTCACACAGACTGCGACAAGTTGCCGCTGCTTATGGAGAGGTGTGAGCTAGACTATGACATAGCTCTTATTAGCAGCCATGCCTGCCACATACCAGTATGCTGTTGACGCTGAGACCTGTGAATGCTTGAAAATCACTACCATCATCATCCATCATCTCAATTTGAGTCATCACTGAGTTGGTAAGGCATCCTGGATTGCAGGTGGAAGGTGTGTATGCATATGCTACCCGTAAAGTATCCAACTGGGTGCCTGATGCCATAATCGAGGCGGCAGCAGAAGCATGGCAGGTAGTTGAGGCAGCAAGGCTTCAGAGGCAAGTGGCAGGATCACGACATGCCGCTGCAGGTGACAACCAGCTCTCAAGCCAGACTCAGGATAAAGATCATGCCAGGAATACCACAGATGACATGGCAAGAAGGAGCAACAGTGCCCTGACAACGCCTGTCTCTCAACTGAGAGGCAGTGTTCAAACCCTTGTCTCTATAACAAGCTCAAACCCAGCTGCTGCTGCCGCAGGTGCAGGTGCTGCTTCTCCTCTTCACAGTCATAAGTACCTATGCCCAGTGTGTGGAGCCTTGCGCCGCAGCCAGGAGGCATTAGATGCTCACATTCAGGGGGTACACCATGGTGTCAAGACCTCATCACATCTCAGCAACAGGGGCAACCATGCCAAGCATCATGGCTCTCATAATCAGAGTGCCACCTCAGCGGTCTCATCAGCACCAGTCATTTCAGACTCTGGCAGCAACAGCTGGCTGCCTCCACGCAACGGCCCCAACAGAGCTATTGGCAGGGTGCTCAAGTACTACAACTCATATGGGTCGGAGTTTGTACCGCCTCCAGGCCATCAGCTTAGTCTGCGGTACATCTTGCGCTGCGAGGGAGCGGATGTGCGTGTAGCTCAGAATGCTGAAGAAGATTCATGCATTGCAGTAGCAAGTGGTCTGTTAAAGCTGGGTTCTCAACTCGTAACAAGAGGCGACGCCTACATGGATGCAACCAGTTCTACAAGTGCTGGAAGATTCTCCACAGCAGAGAGTGTCAGCCAGTCAAATTCAAAACTGAGGAGACATGGCTCCAGCAGAAGTAACCAGGCTCAGAAAGGGGTAGGCGAGCGAATGGAGAGCTCAGCAGTTCACACCACAAGATCCATACCACTGGGATCACTATCACAAGAGCAGTCAGCTCATGCAAGGCCGCTCGTGGTTGTGGTTTCTGATGACACAAGGCTAACTGGTCCCTTGCAGGAATTGAAAGCGCTTGGATTTAGTATCCTTGTGGTATCCTCAGATGCGCTACAAACAAATCATCCCTCAAGAACAATAGCTGCTCCCATGCAGAGAGACTTAATGGATCAGGGCAGTAGGCTGAAATCTTCTCGGTTTCAGTCTGGGTTATTTGAGGTTGCAGACTTGGTCTTGAGCTGGAATGCTGTACGATCTGGGGAGTACCGCGTGGGTAGGTTCTTGAAAAAAACAAGCGTGAATGATTAAAATATGCTTGATTGTGCAATGTGCTGTATGGCCAATGAATTTTCCTTGTGAGTTCAGTGTGGGAGGTCTCCTTTAGCTTTACAAAAGACCTCATTATCGAAGGGGTGACAAAAGAAGGAACTGAATAATGTTACTGTTATTAATTACACTTTGTAGTAGGATAGGGTTTCTTTGAGGATTATTAAAAGAATGATTCGATTAATATTTTTAACAGCATTTATCTTACTTCAATTTTGAGGATCTGGGTAAAAATGATGCTTGGGATTCCTTTCGGAGCTGCCTGTTTGTTTGTTTCTTTATTTACAGACATAGTACAGTTCAGTTACCTATATATGTATTGAAGTTTATTGTGAAAAACATTAATTTCTTCCTCGATCTTCTGAATGTCACAATTGAACATTATTATTCCAACTCCCGCTCCAATCTCTTGCATCTTCAAACAGTGACAGTAAACTCCCAGCAGGCTGATCAGGATCACTGCTAAGGTCAAAACGAAGGTTTCTGGAATGCTTTGGATTCAAAATTGCGGCTAACAGCACAGATGCCACATCCGCTCGTGTGACTCTGCGTTGCAAGTAAACAAAAAATATTTATGTTATGCCCTGAATACAAGTTTTTCCCTCAGGCTTGACCAGATCTTCAATCCAAATCCAAAATCAGTCACAGTTGTGGATAATAGTAGAACCTCCAACTGGGATGAGGCTTAATAAAAGGTTATAGAGATAGCAAATCCATGCTGAGGCTGCAACATCACATAATGGTGGATCCCCAACAACCTTCCTCACACGACCTAAGTCACAAGTATAGCCCAGATGCTTTATTTCATTACCCCTAAAACAACAGGCATCTGAAGAGTCACTCAAGACTCTACGTCTCTAAACAATGACTAAGACTCACCTTGCATGCATCAAACGATCGTTATGACCAGCCAGCAACAGACTGCGTCCACCCTCAGTGGACAAAAGCCCCCCAGGCTTTATGATTGTGTATGAAGGGATGCCTGAGGCCATCAGATCGATCTCACCTAGGAGAAGAAGAGGAATGAGGCGGGCAACGATGAAATGATAATCAAAGGGGGCACAAATAAGGACAATGATGAGATGATGACTAAGGACACGGCATGACCTGATGATGCTGATGATGTGTACATGACTAGACATTGTCAAATATATCAACAGTGATCAATATGATGTTGGCTGTAGTGTGCTCTGGTGCCATGAATGCAGGTTGGATTTGATTGACAGTAAAGATCACTCTTCTGATGAGTTACAACACATTGGAGTAACCAGTGAGGTAATTACCGTTCAACTTGTAAAACAGTGCATGGCCATCCCCCAGCTTGTCCAGGAAGGTGTCAGGTTGAGTAGTCCCCATTGAAGATACCAGGAGAATGTGCTCCACACTCCCTGCCATCAAGGCAGTCCTGAGATTGCAACAGCAGAACAACAGAGTGCACAATCAATACATGTCATCACGAAATGGCGGGACTAAACAAACTTAGAAGCTATGCTCTAAGATTTGATAGGCAAAATTATTTGCTGATTTATCAGTCCATGTATTAGCCTCACGCTTAAGTGGCAGTCTCATCATCACACAAATCATACTTATAACTGAGCTACATGTTCGCCCTTCATCTTCACATAATGGCAACACAAGTTAACACAATGGCAAGTAACACATATTATGATGATTCCAGGCAAGCTTCCATCACTTGCCTCACTTGGTTGTTGGATCCGATCCAATCAATGTCTTTGGGGTATTCACCCGGTGGGAAGTAATAGGTACCATTAGGGAGTTGCAAAGGATATGAGCTTGTAAGGATAACAAGCCGCCTGTTTGGTGCGATGATTAGCAAAGCACATCTCAGAGCAGTGAATTAAGATGAAGGGCATCATCAGGGTTACCATATAGCAGATTTAATGACCAAAAATGTATTTTGTACCCGGCATTGAAGTGTTGGGGTGTTGGTGCAGTCCACTGTTCTTGCATACTCTCATATTCTTAGACTGTTATCAGTGGGGTGTTGGTGCAGTCCACTGTTCTTGCATACTCTCATATTCTTAGACTGTTATCAGTGGGGTGTTGGTGCAGTCCACACTGTTCTTGCATACTCTCATATTCTTAGACTGTTATCAGTGGGGTGTTGGTGCAGTCCACTGTTCTTGCATACTCTCATATTCTTAGACGGTTATCAGTGGGGTGTTGGTGCAGTCCACTGTTCTTGCATACTCTCATATTCTTAGACGGTTATCAGTGGGGTGTTGGTGCAGTCCACTGTTCTTGCATACTCTCATATTCTTAGACGGTTATCAGTGGAAACAAGAGGACAAGAATCATTGTTACCTGACCCCCCTCAAAGCATTTCCTAAAGTTTCTGGGTCTGTTATGTCACCAACATAGATTCCCTGCAAGTGAACATCATTATGTCACCAACATAGATTCCCTGCAAGTGTACATCATTATGTCACCAACATAGATTCCCTGCAAGTGAACATCATTATGTCACCAACATAGATTCCCTGCAAGTGAACATCATTATGTCACCAACATAGATTCCCTGCAAGTGAACATCATTATGTCACCAACATAGATTCCCTGCAAGTGAACATCATTATGTCACCAACATAGATTCCCTGCAAGTGAACATCATTATGTCACCAACATAGATTCCCTGCAAGTGAACATCATTATGTCACCAACATAGATTCCCTGCAAGTGAAC
>BEGY01000058.1:17066-51191 GCA_002335675.1 Chlamydomonas eustigma | reverse complement strand
CTGCAAGTGAACATCATTATGTCACCAACATAGATTCCCTGCAAGTGTACATCATTATGTCACCAACATAGATTCCCTGCAAGTGAACATCATTATGTCACCAACATAGATTCCCTGCAAGTGTACATCATTATGTCACCAACATAGATTCCCTGCAAGTGTACATCATTATGTCACCAACATAGATTCCCTGCAAGTGTACATCATTATGTCACCAACATAGATTCCCTGCAAGTGTACATCATTATGTCACCAACATAGATTCCCTGCAAGTGTACATCATTATGTCACCAACATAGATTCCCTGCAAGTGTACATCATTATGTCACCAACATAGATTCCCTGCAAGGGTACATCATTATGTCACCAACATAGATTCCCTGCAAGTGTACATCATTATGTCACCAACATAGATTCCCTGTAAGGGAACATCGTTGTTTACGCGTTAATGGAATTTTGTTGAAAAATGAATCCAGTGCAATGGTTGTGTCAGTTGTTGTACCTGCGATATGGTGGTTACTGGTTACACAATACCATAGCATGGACTACAATGGCTACTGCAGAAGACAAGGTCATCCAACATAACGAGCACAGCATGGCACATTCTCCCTGATGTGAATTATGAATTGAACCCCATATCCCAGATCCAGTGACAGCACAAGCATGGTAGGAGTGCTTTGTGGATTACCTCTGATTCGTCACAGGCTTTACAGCCTAGAACTTCCCTGGCCTTGGTGATGTTTCGAACAAAGGCCCTTGCCTCAATGCCTGCACTCTGAAGAGCCAAGAACAGCAGACTGCCTGTCCTTCCCGTGGCTCCAGTCACCATCACAGGGCCTGCCTGAGAGGTCTGGATGGTTGATGATTGAAGAGAGGATAAAGAATGCGTACTGACTCTGGCACCTGAGGCCCCATCCACTCCTCCTTGGACCACACTTGCTGAAAGCACTGATGCAGCAGCTATGAATTTGATGAAATTTTGTATATCTGCAGAAAACGGAAATTTTAGGGAAAGGTGTCAATTTAGTTAAGGAGACCCCTGGAAAATTCAGAGCTCCAGTACTCACTCATGAACCTCAATCAGTGACAGCTTATACGCTGTTGTGAGCCTTGCACATTCAATGGATGATAACAAAGCAGATCTGTACGTCGTTACAACATAGATCTACGTTCAGGAACGTGTTTTTCTCAACGCTCCATTAAATTCTGCATCACTGTTATGTGCTTTTCTAAAAATGGCCAGAGTTCATAACGCAAACGACATTGGGACAGGAATTTCCAATTGGTTTTCCAACGCTCCTCCCATCAGTAGAACTTTCTTAGTGTTGATAGTTGCATCGACTATTTTATCTTTTTCTTTAGGAGTTATAGATCTAAAGCATATTGCATTAATATGGCCCAGAGTTTGGGGGAAATTTGAGGTGAGTCATGTCTTTTCACATCGTTTTCATGAACCACTTATTATTCGAAAGTGTAAACAACTCCTTGTTTGCACTCAGATATGGAGGTTGATCACCAACTTTTTCATAGTTGCAAAGCCATCATTCAAGTTTCTGATATACTTGATGTGGGTTGTCACGTACATGGTAAGAGATTAATATGCATGCAACCTCTTATACTACTAACTGCTCATGCTTCATGAAGCTAGCTGCTTAAAGAGGCATTTGTTATGGACAATCTTGAGCTTATCAAGATTCATACATTTACCTTTGACCAGTTCCCTCTGGAGAAAGAGACCTATCAGTTTGAGCCAGCAGACTTCATCTACATGCTCACTTTCAATGCTGTGTGTATCAATCTGGCCAGTTTGTGGCTTGGTCTCTACTTCAATGGCGTCCCCTTGATCCTGTCCTGTGTGTATATCTGGAGCAAGAACTTTGGGGAAGGGAATGTATCGCTATGTGAGCACTTACAGAACTAATGCAATAATATAATAAGTATTTATTGTGCATGCCATAAATTCCAGGAGCTTCCTCTTTGTAAAGATGCTGTTAATAAGCTTACAGCAGGCTGTATCCTCAAGTTATCATGAAGACTAGTACCTTACTAGAGACATGCAGGTCTCCCCTATATTTATCAAAAGCATTTTGCTTTCCATGCGTTCTCCTCTCCCACTTTGATACCTGTTCTCATGCAGATGGGCTTGTGACTGTAAAGGCCTTTTACCTGCCCTTCGCTTTTGCTGCCATGTCACTGGTTCTGGGAGACAGTGTGATGCCGGATTTAGAAGGGATTGCTGTGGGTCATCTCTATTACTTCTTTAAGGAGTTGTACCCTAGGACTTCAGGACGGAACTTGTTGCAAACTCCAGACTGGTTAAAGCGGAAAGTGGCGGACTGGGGAATGGGGAGGCCACCAGTCACAGGCCCAGATGCAGCAGCATCAGCAAGGGATGCTGGTTTCAGAGCTTTCAGGGGCCAGGGTCAGAGGTTGGGTACCCAGTAGAGGTTATGATTGTCTGAATGGAGCCTTCACTCAGACTTATGGGGATCAGATATCTTGAGAATCAAACGATAGTGCCTGCTGCAATAGGCCAGGACCATTTCACTGAAGGCATGAAGATGTTGCAATTTTTCAAAATTGGTACAGCTGTTTACACTCTCCATGTCATGATTCTGGATTGATTGAGAGTGATGAAAATCCAATTGCATGTTTGCAGTAAACGCCAACATACTGTTTGAAGTTAGACTCCTGACAGGTAATTTCTTCAGTTGGTTTCATGGGCTTATGCTGAAATTTTCATAATACTCCTGGGCTAAAACATTGGGCTGCAAACTTTTTGTGGCACAAGTCTTCCTCTTGTTGATATTTACATTCCTGGCTTCGGAACTTGAAAAATCCGTTCTGAAATCCTGGAATGTCCCAGATCCTGACATCTGCTCGTAGCATGATTCTTAATGTCTTTTGTCAATCTAGGAGGTGATGAGAAGACAAAACCAACGTACTTCGAAATCATCGCAGCAGACCAGCTTGTACCTAGCTTAAAATCTGCCGTTATTTACACACTATCGGTCTTTTCACAAAGATACGCATGGCTTCACCGACTGCTGCAGTACGAGGACGAGGTCCTCGCGTTGCTGATGTTCATCGTCGACTGGCATAGCCTCAGCGTGAGCGATGCGACATTCGCAGAGGCATTGTATGGTCTAAAACGGCAGCATAAGGATGACACAAAGCCTAGACTAACGAACAAGCAAAGGATGCAAAGCGCCACTCTTCAGGTTTGAACAGCATCCTCTTCATATTACTGAATGAGTCTACAAGTGTCAAAGTTTGGATTGCATGCCTATCTACCTCAACCTATAGTGAAGAAACTTATGAGGCAATCCTACCTAGGGACAGCATCATGACACAATGCCAGAGAGGATGCGCAAGCATTATAACAAGCCCCCTTCAAGAGTTGATAAAGAAGGATGGTTTGAGACACCCGCCCGTTACACACTGCTGTGAAATGCTGCTTGATTCTCTCCTTCAGGTCTTGATTCCTTACACGCATTCGAAGGCAGTGAGGCTTTATCAGCTTCATGCTGATCAGGGTATACTAGGGCTGGCCCTCAGTTCAGCCTCAGCTGCTGATACAAATTCAAATTCAAGGACAAGAAGCGCCAATCCAGAAACTGAGGTGAAGCTTCCTGTACATGACATGCTTGTCACTTCCACTGCTTGCATAGAAGATGCATTCATCTGAACTCCAAACACATGGACTCCACACACATGAACTCCAAACACATGGACTCCACACACATGGACTCTCATTGGTGGTAAGGTATACACAAGGTTGGCTGCAAATACGCAAGTCTTGATTCCTGTTGGCACAAGCTTGAAGGGTGTCTTTTGTCCTTTGAAATATAAGTTCAAAATCGTCAGTAGTTTTGTACCCTGCTTGATTAAGCTGCAAAGCTTTGAAAGATGGCATTACCTATATGCTGAGCATGTTCTCTTTTAATAGGAGGTTTTTAGAGATCTGGGTTGGGTGAGGAGGTTCGTCCTGAGCATGTACGTGAGAAGCTATCCCTGGATCCACGCCGTATGTCAGGGCATCCAGTTTACTTACCATGTCTCATATCTCCTGGGCCCTTCCCTGGTTCACCGCCCAGCCCTGCATTTGCTGGGGTTACACATGTCCAGAGTGTCAGCGAGAGACCTTGTGAGTAATATACATCCGTCTGTAAACCCTAAACCCTTATGCTTGATAACAGTGCTAGTCAGGACCCCGGTACCCTTCTCTAGGAGACAACTGGATGGCCCGTGCAAAAATTAGGTGTTGCACATGTCTTGAACATCCTAGGAAGACTGCACTATCATTAATGATGGATGTCTCCTGTACTGAAAGTGAGATCAAAGTATCGAACGATTCATAGCTCATTCTTTCATGTCTGTGCAAGACACGTCTTTCATGCTTTTCTTCTGAAAATGCTCTTTTTGAATTGATGACCAATGCCTGTTACTCCTTCATAATCAGGAGTTGATGACCAAAGAGAAAGCCGACTCCCGACAAGCACAGATGTCAAGACTCACCACAGCAGCGGGATCAGGACTATCATTGCGAGGTGTCTCTGCAGTTGCCAAATCTGGCTTGAGTCTCCTACACTTTCTGTCAGATCACCATCACAATGCATTGATGCTCGCTGTGTTTGGCTTCAAGGTGTGATTTCAGGAAGAGGGTGAGGCAGCTTGATATTGACAGTGGTGTTAAAAAGATTGCTTAAGGTGTTAAACCTCATGTTGAAGCAGTACGAGTACTGACAACTCAGGGCTTGTACTGCTCCTGTACTGCGGCCAAAGTCTCCTCCAAGATTTTCTGCACAAAAGCTGTATGTTGTTGATTGGAATAAAAACCACAATACTCACAATGACCCCTAAGAAGGCAGTGCTAAACTGTACTCCTTCTGCAATACGTGTAGTGTGAATATCCATGATCTCCTTAGCCTGTTGCCTTCCTTCTGCAATACGTGTAGTGTGAATATCCATGATCTCCTTACCCTCATCATCAACCCGTTGCTTCAACAGGCGTTGGAATGGTGGTTCAACTCAGCGGAGGAACGACTAGCAGTCAATAAGACGCTGCCTCCTCCTCCCCCTCCTCCCGCTCCGAGACCTGCCCAGAGGGGTGTTGGACTACCTGCTGACACAAGCCTCTGTCCTATCTGCAGGTGGGAATAAAAGTGTAAGCTTCACACATTACATGATGTACAGCTGCACGTGACATTCCCACATGAGCTCCGTGTATGATAATATTAATCATGATTATAGTGTCTGACTGATGTTTAGGGTTTATGCTGAATTTTCCCTTCCACATCGTGCACCGTGATTCAGTTAAAGCGATGTACTCAATAGTCTGTGGTAGTTCAGGCATCTTTTCATAGATTGAGCTGATGAGATTTTGAGATGGCTCTCTCCGCTACTCTAATATTTTCTTAATCCGTCATATTGCGTTTGCCTTCTCTCGTTCTCAGGTGTACGTGCTCAAATCCTTCTCTCGTTCTCAGGTGTACGTGCTCAAATCCTTCTCTCGTTCTCAGGTGTACGTGCTCAAATCCTTCTCTCGTTCTCAGGTGTACGTGCTCAAATCCTTCTCTCGTTCTCAGGTGTACGTGCTCAAATCCTTCTCTCGTTCTCAGGTGTACGTGCTCAAATCCTTCTCTCGTTCTCAGGTGTACGTGCTCAAATCCTTCTCTCGTTCTCAGGTGTACGTGCTCAAATCCTTCTCTCGTTCTCAGGTGTACGTGCTCAAATCCTGCTCAAGTGGCCACCTCGGGCTATGTCTTCTGCTACCCATGCATTTTTAACTACATCATGGACAAACAGCGATGCCCTGTCTCATTCATACCAGCCAGCCTAGACCATATCCGTAAATTGTATAAAGATTGAAAGGCACAGCCCTTACTATTGGTGCGCACCCCACATAATGCCTGTTTAAAAGGCAAATGAAACAGTAGTCTGTTAGGCATTATATGTGCATTTACTCATGTTTTAACATGTTGCACAAACATTTGATCATTTTTGAAGCCTAGGATGTAGGCATATGAGTTTTTGAAAATCAAGGTCTCTTTAAGTTGAAAGGGCAGTACAGTTTTCCTGTCCTATCACATGATAGCTCCAAACATTTACCAAAGGTACAGACCATGCGGATGCTCTTGTGAAATGCTACCATATCCATCACAAGGATGTTCTCTTTGGAAGAATCTTGGAGGGATTCGTAGCTGCAGATCTGTCCTGGACTGTCATCAGGGGCATGCCCTTATGATTGTAGTAGTACGAACTTCTACTAAATTGGTGAGCAACTTCGAGTAGCTTGGAATCGAGAGCGAGGTTGCTTCCTTTGAATTTTGTAGATGACTATTTAATGAGCATGGATGAAGTATTACAGATGCAGACTACTGAAGAGGGATACGAAATTCGCTGCCTATCTAACGGAATTCAGATATATTAACCAATTCAATCAGCATTTTCTTAACCTTAGGCAGTGCATGAAACATAAAAAATTAAAACATCCACGACACAAGGCATGCAAGATCATGTTCCCCCATACTTCCACACAAATCTCCCCTTATAATTTGCTATTACCCCTCCCTCAATCTTTCACATCCAAAGCCGCATGTGTCTCTGCGATTCTCAAAAGGAAGAGCTCATCCATCCTAGCTTTTTTCAGGTCCTGCAAATAGTGATCATTAGGGATCAGGGTGAGATTCTACCACAACAATGCTGACTGCAGACTAAATACCTTCTATTCTCTATTGTACAGACAACAAACCATCCACAAAAGAATAACATAAATGCCACCTCCTCTTTCACCTCTATTTCCATATTGACCTAGAGTTGTATAGTTATCCTCTACCAGGACACACAATAAACACACCTGCAAGTAAGCAATGTCTTTAGCGTTCTGTAGGATGCAGGCCAGCCAATTCCTTAGCCGCCTCTTCTCTGCAAGCTCACTATCACAAGCTGGACCCTCATGATGATCATGATGATTGTGGCCAGGTGACTCTGAATGGCTGCCGCCTGAACTCTTCTCCATATGCTGGCACTCAGAGTCCGCCAGTACGATACACAGCTCCTTGAGAGTTGCTTGTTTCTCCTTACAGCATGACAGTTGAGGATCCCCATTACCAACACAGGCATACTGGCTGGACGCTGTCCCCTCTGAGCAGCTCCTGGCTTGTAACCTTGTAACTGAAAGTTCTTGTTGCTTGATACAAGCTGAAATCTATGGTGGCAAAAATTGTTTAAATTTCAAAACCATGCTTTAGGCAAGGCCATATCTAATAGTAAATTCACTGCGTTAAGACTGAAAAAGAAAATGAGTTGCGCTTTACTCCCTACAAATGCTTAATCGAAGTTGATTTGTTTCTAGTTATCTACTACCTTCTCAAGGAATAAATCAATGAATGACATGGGTATCATCAAAAAATAAAAAAGCAATCAGCCCAGCGTTTGTTTTACATTCACAGAATTTCAATTTGAACTGAGGAGCATAATGGTCCGTGTGAACTGCTCATCATTACTAATATAATTGCATCAGCATGCGAGCTTTGAAATGTAATCTGGGAACACTTGAGCCAAGTGTTCGAAATCTCCCAGCAATTTTTGAAAGGCAGAAGACAAAGCAAGTATCATGAGCTCACCCTGCTTCTCAGGTCCTTAAGATAACCCTCCCTCTTGTTCCAGGCTTCCAATTTCTTAAGAGCCATGTCCTGCACCTTCCCAAACTTTCTCTCTTCTTGAACTATCAGGTTTGAAATGTTATCAATTCTCAGGCGCAAGACTGTGTGATGTTGGTCGATTCCCAACATGCGCTCCTGACTTAATTTAAGCTGCGATAGTACACAAGAGGAGAGTGCCTGGCATTCAGCCTGGTCAGCAGATATGGTCTGCTGCTTGGCCTGTAAAGTGAGCAGGAGCCTATGGAGTTGTGCCTGTTTGAAAGGAGGACGCAGTTCAAGATTGAAGAAGTAGGAAGGACCCTGTTCTGCTTGTTCAAAAATTTGAAAATAATTGGGCCTCAGCTGATGAGTTTCTATCATAATAGACTTTTTGCCGTCTCGGAGAGAAAAAATCGTCAACAGCAGCAGCAGCAGTAGTAATATTAGCAGTAGTAGCAGCAGTAGCAGCGGAACTCTGAATCAGACAGATGGATTCAAGTGTTTAAGGAGGAATAGATCATCCTGCTGTGCACAAATTTGTACCTCCTCAGCTTCAGCCTCACAGAGTTTGCATCTGAGTTCTGAAATTTTTGTGGCTTGCAGATTAAGCTCTTGTTGCCTTGACTTAAGTAGTGCCTCTGTTTGACTTATCTTCAAACTCCATGTAATCGAGGTACCCATAGGTGCTTTCAATTTTAGCCTTTAATTGCTGGGTATTGAAAAGGGGTTCATGATGACTAATTCTTTGATTTTAGAGTCAAATTCAAATGTACCGCATTCTTTGTCGAGCACAGAGAATATGTTTCAACCTCCCAAAATGTTTTCGAGATGGTGCTCAGAATATTGGGGGCACAGCTCTTCGTGCTTCGCAATGCCCCTATTTCCCCCTAACTTCCACACAAATCTCCCTCCGGCATGCATTAGAGATAACGTCAACTAATGTTTCATTCTTTCAATATTCGTAAGTTTTAACAGAATACCTCAGCTAACGCCTCGGGGCCCGATTTCGGGGGGTTTGATTTAAAGTTAGATCGAAAGTTAATTGAAAATGAGGTTGAAGTCATCTAGCAACTCTTTGGGAGACTTCAACAGTACGTCTCGAACTTCAGCAACACCTGCTAACCCTGTTTTCCCCAGCAACCTCTCTTCTAGCATGCGGAGCTGCAGACCCTGAGGAATGCCACCACAATCATAACGCACCAGTGAGTGAGGAGGGACTTGTTTTCCCTTCAACGCCTTCGCACACTCAAGGCATGAAGATACGACATTGTCTTTGCAAGCATGTGGTTGTAGACAGTAAGTTATCCCATCAATTGTGTGCGTTGTTTGGCATGATAGGGCGTCTAACGTCTTAGATGTGACCTTGTTTCCATCCTTCCTTAACAAATTTGTATTTGGCAGCCTCGGCTGTGACACCACCTCCGCCAAGTCAGATATGCTATTAGGTGATGACACTGTATTTTTGCACTTGTGTTGCTGGGCAAAATCGACTGCAAACTGCACAGACTGTTTCCTGCAATTGTGCCTTTAGACTCTTGCAGCATCCCTCCTGATACGATCCATGGACGATATGGGAGGAAGATGCTTATGTAGTGGGTCTGCTTGAACATTCTGGGCGCCTGCTGGAGCGCTAGCAACATCACCACCAAGGTGCACATGTTCAACCAGCTGTTGCAATTGCTTCTCCACAAGCTCAGCAGCTGTGTCAAAAGAAGGCTCATTACAAGTCATTGAAGTAGGACCATTACCCACTTCACCGTCCTGGTGGTTCCTCTGCTCAGTGGTGATGTTGAGCGGTGTTTGAAAGAATCGCAGCCTTATTCTCTCTAAAGTAGCCTCATTAGGTGTCCTCCTAAGGAATGAAATCAGCACAAATTGATAAAGGTACATCAGTTACTGTAATGCGAAGCAATGAACTCACTATAGTTTTATTCATGTTTTAGTTTAAATGTCATAATACTGCTCAAGAAGCTAAGATGCAAAGATGTTTACCTTCTTCTTCTTGACTTTGCAACTTGCTGGGCTGCTATAGCTTCATTACGTTGTCTATCATCTTCAAGACTGAGCAATTCGACCCTACATTAACCGAACATTTTTTTACATTGATATGGTTGAGAAATCATATTATTGGACACTGCTTATATTCTTAACAAACATTTCATAGTTCAGAAACATGTTAGTATTACGTTATAAATAGTATTTCCTTCACTTAGAAAGTCTAGAAGACGCAATGATATGGTATTACCTTTTCTCGTGTCGCATCATGAGCTACAATCGCCTGTCGAGCGCGTAATCTAGTTCCAACCTCAAAATCTTTGCCATCAGAGTTCTCACGATGCTCCTTCTGCTTAAAAAAGGGCATCTAATTGGCTGTGGAGTGTGCTGGGACCTTTTCGGGCCTTTTAGCAAACAGTTCGAACGAAGTTCCGATTAGCAGTTTCGTTTCTAAAAATCTCTTGAATTTTGTTACATTTGTTATGAATAAAAGTTACATTCTATTACCGGAAAAATAATTGAAGCAACTACATGTCTCTACAACGTGCTTATTAACTGCCTCCAACTAATAAAAGCCATCAGCTACATCAGATATATCAACTGTAATTGATATTTTCTTGAATTGAAATTAACAATGAAACAAAGTTGCTCAGTGGTGTAGCTGAATTCAATTATCTCAGCGAACAAAGCTACTTACGCAAAATCTCTTCGTTAAAATTCTTGAAATATTTTATAAACTATACAGTTGCAATCTTAGTCCAAATGGTTCCAATTGTTTCCGTCATACAGCTCCGAAGCCAATAGTGGGTAGCAACATTGTATCCCTCTTTCGATAAATCGAAATCGGGCACAGATTCGCTTCTAGGCTTCAGGAGCCAACCTATCTGATCTGCTTCCTTAACCTATCTGATCTTCTAACCTGGTTCTAAGAGGTGTGGGAATTGGCCTGCTTGATTCCCTCGAGGCAGTCATGTGGTTCATAATCTTTAAGGTGTAGGTGGTACTTCATACATGGGCCATCCAAGTTAAGAGGTGTTTTGTAAGTTAAGCATCTGGCCACTTTTGTCAACATATTCCAAGGCAATAGCGCCACCTAATTTATTCTCTTTGAGGACCCTGAACCTCCTTTTTTATACTTTCCACAAGTTTGACAGCGTGATGAAGTATCAATCTGACGGACTTCAATACAAAATTAAGATTTGACTTTGTTTAGGAACAAGGCATCTACCTGTTCTTTGTTCAAATTGCCTTCAGATCTTTCGAGAGATGTTCAATACAACATCTACATAGCTATTAATATTGATTTAGCAATCTGTTCTAGTGCTACCTACTTGAAGAACTTGGCATCGTTGATATTCAAACATACAAAACACATGTAAGACATCACATATTCTCTTTCATCAGTCCTACAGTTCAGGGTTAATCCACAAAAGCTATCACAGTAATTGCTTTCCATGTCGTAGTCCTGGGATTTAGTGTCCTCATAAGGATCATTGTGCACTTACTGCTTCCAGGGGAACCAGTCAGAAATCAAAGTCCACACTAATCATACTAACCTGTATGCTGTTAAAGCTGCTGTACTCTTCACACACAGGGCTTCACAGCAATAGTCTCTACACCCTGATCTTCTAGCTTTTCATTGCACCACATGCGCCAAGGCCAGGAGCCACAGATCAGGCCTTCCACCTCCTCGGTGGCAATGCCCATGGTCTCAGGTAGTGTGCACTGGACATAGAGCGACATGATGATGACAAAGCCAGCAAAGAAGAGGTACACACCCCACTCCATGCTGCACATCATGGGCAGGAAGGCTTGGCCAATTACAAATGTGAAGCTGCATGACAGAAAGCAGGGAAGGGAGCATCCAGGGATCATAGGCGCACGTTGGGAGAGGTATGGCCATACATCTTGACTGCAACTTGAACCTTAACCTTAAGGGTATGGTGTCTGCTGATAAGATCTTAATAGTTTTTTCTGGCAACACAGGCTATGATCATGCAAATTGATTACAATCTTGTCTGGACAGCTTATCCTGTGGTAGGTACATCATCTACCACATGATTAGCTGATGATATGATGACACACAATGAAGCTGTATGTCTCCTACCAAATTAAGTTCTGAAGTTCTGCAAGGACTACAATAATATTTTGCCAAGATATAGTATGCAAGTGCTTCCATTGTAAACGTTTGCTCAGTGAACAAACACTGGCATTCAAAGTGTCCTTCGATGTAGCCATATAGTAAAGACTCACAAGAAGTTTGTGAAAGTTGTGAGCCCCATACCAGCAGAGCGTGTGGACTCATTAGCAAGCTCAGAGGGCACCAGCCAGGCCAGAGGCCCCCAAGAGTACGCAAATCCAGACACAAAGAGGCAGATGAGGGCTATGATGGCAGCTGCAATTCTGGTGTTTCCAGCGTATTGAGTTTTAATGAGCTGGATGAGTCCAGCCACCACACCCAGGGTGAGCAGCATCTGAACCGCTCCAGCAAAGAACAGCCGCTTGCGGCCGCACCTAGGATAAGTCAGAAATATGTGGAAACCTTGAAATTGTATATCTGGTACGTAGTAATTCAAATTTGAATCAGAATGACTGGGATAAGCGAGTGAAAAATACTTTGTTTGAGATCTTGTATACTCTGATACACAATGTTTGAGAGTCCTTCTTGGCGTTCAGATTGTTATGAACAAGCATCTCTTACAAGTCAGCAAGCCAAAGTGCAAGGAACGTTGAGCCAACATTTACAGATCCAATGATCACACAAGACAAAAGCGAAGCCCTGTCCCCTTGTCCAGCAGCCTGGAACAGCTGAGGCCCAAAGAACATAATAGCATTGATGCCTGTGAACTGCTGGAAGAAGGGGAGGAGACAGCACATGAACATGTGGGGGCGGCAGCGGAGACGTGTGAACAGAGCACAGAAGGAGCCCCTCTGAGAGGATAGGGTATTCTCCACAGAGTTCTTCAGAATTTCAAACTCCTCATTGACTTCTGAACTAAACACAGTGTCTGCTTCTTTCTTCTGTGAAGTCCCCCTAAGGTAACCTAGGACAGCCTTGGCACGTGCATCCTGGCCCCGAGCAATGAGGGATGTTGGGGTATCTGGGAGGAGGATGCAGCCGAGGATGATAAGGAGGGCAGGAACTGCTCCCAGTGCCAGTGAGATGCGCCAGCCGTAGTCTGCGATGCTCAGCAAGCCGAGATTGAGGCCTTGGGCTCCAAAGATGCCAATTGTGATGAACAGCTGGAAACAGATGTTGAGGCGTCCTCGCCACTTGTAAGGTGCGATCTCTGTCAGGTACATCGGTGTGGCCATGGTGGAAAGACCAACCCCTACCCCTAGGAGCAAGCGTCCCAGCACTAGCTGAATGACAGAGAAGGAGGATGCCACCATGGCAGTTCCAATGAGGAAAGCAAGTCCTGAAGCCATGAGGACTGCCTTGCGGCCATGCTTGTTGCATAGGTACCCACCCAGGAGGGCAGAGGGGGCAGCGGAGAGGAAGAGAGACGAAGTCACAAGCGAAAGTATGTGGTCATTGTACCTGTCAAAGATGTTAACAGACCTCACTTGAATCATGTAGAGGCCTGAGGTTTTTATTTCTGACCATGTTTAAAAGGCACTTGACATAAAGATGTGTCAGCTGGAATACAGCATCGGGTGATTTCAAGATTTTAAGATGATTCAAAAACTCATGCAGTTTGAATTGCATTCATGCAAAGCATGCAGTCATCCATGACTCACACACAGTACACTGACCCACTCCCAGACATTTTTGAACTCATGACTTCAGGGAAGAAGAGTTGTAGGTAAGCATTACTTGAGGAGACACCCCCCATAACACCATTGTCATATCCTAAGAGGAAGCCACCACATGCCGCCAGAATTGCATAAAAGAAAAGCCTGATCACGGTAGTTGTATTCGATAAAGCCAGATTTACTTCTGCCGTGGAGAAGATGGTACTCTGCTTGTGAGACGTCAGTACTTCATGGCCGGCTGCTGCGGCGAGAAAGGGCGGAGGCACGAGTTTCTCGTCGTGGCCGCTTAGCATTATCCTGTTCAAGAAGGGATTGGGTACTTAGAAGAAGGTAATCCTTGGAAACTATTTTGCTTGATGGCAGCATTTCATGTTCAGAGCTCTGACAAGGTTTCGACAAATGGAATTTCAAAATGATGAGAGACGGCATTATGTGCTGCTTTACCAGCGTCCTGTCTCTGTAATGTCAGGTAAATCAATATACATGAATTTTTTTATATATTGATCTGTAAATTGGCAGGGAGGAGGAACGGGAATAATGCAGTAGTCCTGAACAGCACTAGATGAAATACAGCTAGTAATAATAGCAACCCGACTTGCAGAGTATGCTTTATTTCTTTACTTGAAGATCAGAAGTACTCTTAATTTGAATGAACGCAATTTAAACTTTTATACGATGGAGCCACGTAAGCTGCTTCAGTCAATTATTTGAAAATGACAGGATTGTCTGAGATGAGCTATGCAACTTATTTGATTGATGTAATAACATGAGTGCTGCATATCGCAAAAAAACGATATAAATGCTCATTTACTTCGCATTTATTAGCACTGAAGCGAAGCTATATCAGTACTACAGTAGACAGCAGCACTGATAGTGATAATCTGACCTGCTGTCATGGCATCTCAGTGCTGCTTCAAATCCAAGACATTGTTGTCCTTACATTTATCAAGCACAAAATAAGCATTGAACATGGACACAAAATAACAAGAACAAGGCAAACAGGGCAAGGAGCTGAAGCGAAATCGCCTCGTGAGGTAGATGAGGAGCAAATTTGTTAAGAAACAGACAGAAGCAAGTATGAATCGCAATGACCGCATAAATCAAGGCCTGATAATAAAGAATTTATTAATAGGCTCTCTGCATACTTCTCCTCATTTACAAAGGAAATTTCTGCTTAGCATATAAATTGCTCAGTCTCGTCGTCAAGTTTTGAGGATGATCCAGTCAAGGACGATTCTTCTATTAAAGCCTCTCTTTCACACGCATCAGGAGCCAAGAGTCTGTATAATATAAAGAGAAAGATGTAAGAACACATTCAAGAACTCATCTGCGATGGAACTTCATATACTTCACTTACTATGCCGAGGCCTTCTTCAAGTACGCAATCAGGTTTGCACGATCTTCTGGCTTCTTCAATCCAGCAAACACCATCTTTGTACCTGCATAAAGAGTAAACAGGATTAAAAAAAGGACAGTACTGGCATCACCAATGAAAATGTTTCCTCAATGAAAATGAAAACAATTATCCAAACTGAGAGACATAGCAGCAGAAGGTTCCAACACCTCAAAAGTGGGAAGACCGCTCACCAGGGATATATTTCTTGGGATTGAGAAGATAGTCATACAAAGTGTTCTCTCCCCATTCCACAGCCATCTCTTTATTTGCCTTGCTGTAGGAGAAGCCAGCCACTGTTCCAGAGGTGCGCCCAAATATTCCTCCCAGATTGGGCCCCTGCATCAGTTTTAAGAGTTAGCAAAGCTGAGTCAAATGACAAAGAAATATAATTCCAAAACTAAAATGTTTGTTAGCTCCGTCACCTGGTTGTTCGGACCCCCCTTTTCAACAGTATGGCACCTATAAAATCATACGCAGAAATAAATAACTTTAGGAGGAGTGGGAATGCTGCCGAACACCCTCTTATTAAAATATCACATCATCAACAATATCAGCTGTAAACGACACTTACTGAGCACACTTGGTCTTGAATATCTGCATGCATTGGAAGCACATGAGATACGTAGCTTTTCGAATGACTTCAGCATTAACACACCTTCTCTCCAGCAGCAAGATCTCCTGGCGGTGCGTCAGCAAAAGTAGCCATAATAGTCCTTTGTTGATACTTTTGTTGATCTTTTCGGCCTGGATACTGTAATGGAATGCGTGTGGCTCTGGAGCAGTCAGTACGGATCTGAAGCAGATACGATCTTGAATTACGGCAGGTTGAATAGATGTAGAACATTTGTAAATTAATAGCAACCTCTAAATAACATTTAAAAAATTATGCTCTGGCCCCTCGTCTAGCAGACCCAGGCCTCCGCCGTGATGCAGAATCAGGTCTCAACCCTGCACCCTCCCCCAAGCGCTCTGCACCATAAACATTTTCCATCTCTGCTGACCCAACGAAGAGAAGCTCGCCATCATCCGCGAAGGCAGCATTGATAGCAGACTGTATGACAAGAGCCAACATAACAATGACGAACAATAACATAAGAAGCAATGTATTGTTAAAGCGAAGAATGATTACTAGGCTAAGCAAGACTGTACACTATGTTGAAATGTCTCTTCTGTTGACAATTTAAAGTTTGAAGTTATTATTATCATGGTGGACTGATGTGAAATAGGACATACCCTTTAATTATTCCTCTATCCCCTACCTGCACTCTAGAGTCAATCCCAGGACCCTCATAGTCATAGGTTGTACGTTCTGGCATGTCCAACTCTAAGTTCAATATGTTCTCCCCCTTGAACCTTGGATTCATATCACCCATGGCATTTGCAACCTTCGCAAAATCTGAGGTTGGCCTCCGTTGCCCAGAAGCAGAGACTGGGCGCTTTATGCCACTAACTGCTACTTCCCGTTTCTCAACATCACTTAGCCTCTCTAGGACCCACACTTCCCGCTCATCATCCCAGTGAGCACGTCTCATAACCTGAAGGTACTCAGACACAATTTCCCAGTGAGAGGAGGTGGCTGTGTTCCAAATGTAACAAGCTGAGAGACTCTTAGGTATAGTATATCATTCAAATTGTCAAAGCAACATGCTATAGGATATGAGAAGAAGAAATTGCAATTAACAGGTTATCTAAAAAAACATTATTTAGCTAGTCTTTCATAAAGAATATGGTCTCGTGAGATGACTTGTAAGAAACCTTCGAAAAGCAGTAGTGCCATGCACAGGGCAAGGGACTGAATTGTGCACAGTTGTATGCAGAGAAGGATACATTCACACCTTTTGCACTTCCTCCGGAGGAATGAATGCCTCAATCACCATATCCTTTAGTTGCATCTGGTCTTGAAGCATGCGGATTGATTCAAGCAAGTCCTCTTTCTCCCTCTGGAACTCAGTGTACATATCCTCAACCTCTTGATTCACCTGATGTGTTTTTTATACACACAGAGTCATTCAAAGCCTATAAGTGAATCACGATTTTTTGAACTTTACGCTGTCATCCTCTACCCACAAGTACTAGAAATGTATTGGTCATACTGCCATGTCAAGTTCATCACCTCTTGAAACTTTTTCCACAACTTCTTGAGCTTCTTTGTTTTCTGCTCGGCCTCATCCGCAAGGCCAGAGTATTTCTCCTCAATCTGCATGGCAGCTTCCTCCATCTCAGCCAGGCGTCTTTTCTCCTCCTCATCTTTTTTACGCCTAAAAAAATCAGAGAAGCCAAGTGCTTCTTGCTCCAGCTGCTATCAAGCACTCTAATCTACTGTTTGAATCTGAGGGCAAACATCTCTTACAACTTATATGCCAAGAGCAGAGATCTAATGCTTGTCACAAGCAACACAATTCTGTGAACCTCACCTTCGTTCCAAGTCCTCTTCCTTTTTCTTCAGCTCCTCCTCTTTCTTCTTTGTCACCTTTTCCAGTCCACCTTTAGACTCTCCCTTCATGATCTTACTCTCCATGGATTTGAGTTTCCTAGCCAGAGCTTCTTTCTCAGCACGAATCTATTCCAGGAAGGATGCCAGTACAGTATTGATATCATTAGCCAAATCAATATATATGTGGCTGATTGTAGAAACAACTCCTAGAGTCCATCTTCTGGACATCTACTCCATGGGCCACTTCACACACATATTCATGTTCCAATGTTTCACATCGCTTAAATCTTCAGGGCTTGGTCTACCTCACCCTCCCACAAGTAATGTGCAATGGACAAGGCATCAATGAATGCACATATATGTCTTATCATGTTTCAAATGTCTCCGCGTTTCTAGGTGTCATTTTCTCACCTTCTCCGCTCCTTCAGCAGTCTGCGCCATCTCCTGTGAAATCTTAGCCTGCTTCCGTTTGATCTTCTCCGCCTCCTCCTGCAGCCGCGCTGCCTCCTTCCTCGCCTTCTCCTCAGCTTCCGCCCTCATAGCAGCCATCTGCTCGTCTGACAGTGCGCTGCTGCCAGATTTGGACGCGATCTCCTCTCGTAGCTGGGCCTCCATCTCAGCCCTCATCTTCTCGAGCATCTGAGGGTCCAAGGTTTTAGGCCTTTGCACTATCTTCTCCACCACGCCATCCTCACCTACACTCAAACCCTCACCACCTCCACCCTGTGAGAGTGAGACAAGGGAACTAATAACAAGGTCCTCAAGTCTCTAATAATCCCTGGTAACATAATTCAAGAGTGCGCTTTGAAAGTTCTCATCTTTCATCACACAGTGCGCCGCGGAACTTCTCAACCTTGAACTTCCACTTACCTCTAGTTGCGCTTTCAGCCTTGCAATCTCCTCTTGGAACTCCCTAAGCATAGCATCCTTAGGATCCACTTACCTCTAGTTGCGCTTTCAGCCTTGCAATCTCCTCTTGGAACTCCCTAAGCATAGCATCCTTAGGATCCTCATTGATCCTAGGCTTGTTCTTAATGTTCTTTGCACGGTTTGCATATCTGAGGAAACAAAAAAAACACTGATACTGGAATATAGAAGTATTGAAGAGATCAGCAAGAAGCAGGAGCATCAAGGTAGGCAACATATGCTGTACCCAAAACATGATGAGAGGATAGCAGGGAGCAAGAGCATACTGTACTTATCATTTTGTAAATAAAAGCAAGTACTAATTTTCTTGCTTTAATATGAGAATTTCAACCTAGATCCTTTGAATAAGTTGCATGTCGCCATGATAGTCACCTCAGTGTGCTCAGTCTCTCATCAAAGTTCACAAATTATCACACACCTCAGTGTGCTCAGTGTCTCGTCATAGTTCCATAATGTAGCATGCCGCCATGATAGTCACCTCAGTGTGCTCAGTCTCTCATCAAAGTTCACAAATTATCACACACACCTCAGTGTGCTCAGTGTCTCGTCATAGTTCCAGTCTGCTGGACCGACATTGGCAACCATGACCGTCTTAGTGTTTCCACCCAGGGAATCCTGAGGCACAAACACAAGAAAGCATTGACATCCTGCTTATCCCATAATGCTTTGATCAGACACATCATTTTTCAAGTACAGAGCAGGACGAGGAGCGCATTGTATGCTCAAGCCAAAACAAGCCATCGATATTGAAATGGCTGTCCAGCAAATATGACAAGGCTCAAGAATGAAGGACTTGGTTCAGGCACCTGAAGCATTCTAGTGAGCTTAGAGTCTCGATATGGGATGTGCCCTGACTTCCCATCCACTAATGCACTGATCACATTCCCCAGTGCAGACAGCGACAAGTTGATCTTCGTGGCCTCCTTTAAACGATCACCTGATTACAAAGAAATCAGTATTTTCAAATCCCAACACATTGTTCTCCTTGATTAACTTCAAAAATCGACACAGTAGTTATGGATTGAGAGACACAAGTATGACTCTTTCCTCAGAAGTATGCGATGAGCAAAAGGGTAGGTGACAATGCACAACCACTTCTTTCTCTTTGAAGTCATTCTTACCAGTTGCTCCAGTCTTGGACTGGCGCTCAGAGCCTGCTAGATCTACCAAATTGAGCTTTCCCACTCGCACATGTCCTCCATCCTGCAAGGACATCAGCATATTCTCATAAATGAAGTAAATGTAAATCTTCTGATAAGTATGAATCAATATTGGCTCAGCTGCCCACGGAAATCCACAGACTATTTGGACTGGACAGCAAGTACCAGAGCCGCTAAAGTTGACATGTCAAATCAATGCAATATGCCAATCGTAGCTCAAATGGGTACAAACAGTGCACACCTTGTTGCCAGCATCCATGCTCTCAATTGTGATGGTAAAAATGGAGTGTGACCTTGAGGAGTCTTTATTCATGGCTGTTGCTCCCACAGACTTGTTCTTCTTACCAACCTGCAAAGCACGGACCATTCATGGATGATCAATAAAACTACTAACCATTCATGGATGGTCAATATAACTACTCAACATTCATGCAGCACTTTCAGTAGTGTTTAAAAGTCAGTATAGGTCGAGAGCACCCACCTCCACTACATTTCTTAGCTCTCCAACACTTTTGACAACAAAAGCATTCAAACCCTTGACGTAGACTCCAGACTCTTTGTGCTCCTTCAGCTCAAGGGCCACATCAGGGTTCTTAGACAACAGGTCACGCACCTACACAGTGAAACAGTGGAAATAAACTCAAATTTATGAAACTAGCATGGATGAGAGCTCATCAAGCTTGTGCATGTATGCATGAGTATGTATTCGCACTTTCAAGGGATGCAGGTTGAGAGCATTTTAAATATTTTTATCTTTTTTAGGTGCAATGGCTGAAGCAAAGCACACTAGCACACCTCCTCATTGTAGATCTCTAGGTACGATGCTCGAACCATCCATTGCTTGTCAGTGCTAGCCTCTACTTCGCTGAAGATGTGCTCGAAACTGTTTGGGATCAATCCTTGCAGCTCAGGGGTGGGGCCTCCATCCATGGTATGTGTCTTACCTGTCCCAGTCTGAAAAAGAAAAATAGTTCTTGCCATGTGGCCACTGGAAACAAGTCTTACTTCTCGCTTGAAGTCAAGAACAAGAACTTATTTAATAAGAGTGAGGGTACCTGTCCATAAGCAAATACAGTCCCATTGTAGCCCTCAATCACATTAGATACAATGGGACGAGCACTGAGTTCATAAACATCTTTCTGTGATATAAATTCATCCATCACGGCATCGAAAGTGAACTGTTTTGGAGGTTCGCCAGACGTATCGCCTTTTGGATTATTAAGGACGACTTGACAGCTTTTCTTATCCATATCCACAATCTTTTGCCTTCCATCTTCTTTTTCTCTGCTGTTCAGAGGCCTGCATCTCACCACCACCTTAATAGACTCACTTTTTGACATCTTCTGGTAAGATGCCTGATAAGTGATGAGGGTGAGGAGTGCTTGGCTCCTCGTTAGGAACGCGTCCCCTACTTGTACAAAATGAGGATCCTCGCTGACGTACATATCTAATTATTGTGAATATTTACAACATTCACACACAACGTATAATTTGGTCAGAGTCGAAACTTGAAGAAAAGCTCTAAACAATATAAGGCCTGAGGGTAAGCTAGCAACGGCATTCACACGCAAACAGTTTAGGTTCTGGTGATGCTAATGAAGAGGACGTTAACAGCTGCATTTACATGTAAATAAGTTAGATTCTGGTGATGCCAATGATGATGGCAAGCTTTGCCGGAGACCCAAACCCCTCACTGTCTCTCCATATCTGTTATAACCTGAACTTCCACTGCCTGTAATAACACTGGCAGGATTGCCATTGGGAGCACTTCCAGAGGTTGCAGAGGGGCTGCTCAGTGTATCCTGACCCCCAATGTCGACTCCAGCAGGATTATTTCCATTATCAGGTGTTTTATGTCCTGCATTCCCTACCAGGCTTTGAATGCCTAGGTGCCATGAAGGCGCACTGCCGTCACTGCTACCTGTACCGGAACCTGTCAAACTGATACCACCTCCTTGGAGAATCTGATACAGCAGCTGCGTTAAGGAGGCACCAGAAGCAGCTTCACTTCCTCCTGTGTTTGCTTGAAGCAAAGAGCGCCGTAGTTTCACAGTACTGAGGAGAAGGGGGAGCCTATCTGATGATGCAAGCAATCGTCTTCCCCCCGCCGCCAATGAATAGGTCTGACTACTGCCACCTGTTGCGCCTCTGTTAGATGTGATGATCTCTGTTGGAGGCAGATACACAGACATCGTGAAACATGTACTTTCTCGTACAACATTTTGAAGACCTTCAGCACTCACAATATTTGCATGATTACCCGAGGCAGATACACATGTAACTGAAGCCGATTCGTACTGAAGCGGCATCAGCACCGTAGGAATTACCATTTGTGGTGACAGACGAAGTACAAATGAAATGAGATCATGACACACCTTTTGTGAGCATGTGATGAGATCATGACACACCTTATGTGAGCATGTGATGCAATCATGGGTAAAATTACTCCCTCTTGCTGAATTATTTTTGGCAAAGTCACGCTTTTACGAGTGCGTTTTGTGTTCATTAGTCATCCTGGACCCTCAGATATGTACATGCAATGCTGGATCTGCTGGCCAGGGTACCTGAGCTTGAAGTGGAAGAATCCTGTGATCCTTCTGTTGCAGTACCAGTAATAGGTGGTGTGGCACTGCCATCCCCACCACCACCCTTATGTGAGACACTGATCCTAGGGATAATGCCCAGGCTGCCTAGACCGGATACCAGCTGTGCCACACCACTGGAAGCAGCAGCAGCATCAGTGGTTGTACCAGTGCTGGACTTGTTAATAGCCAGGAGTGTGTTGAGGGCTTGGTGATAGGGTTCAAGTACAGCACCCACCTAGTGCATGGATCACATGATGGTGCCGCGTGATGGTGGTGATACATACTAGTTGATTACAAAATAATGTTGCTTCAGAGTTTGAACCCCAACTCCAAGACAATCACTTCTGGATATCTTCATTGCTCCATCTAGCTCAAAAAAGTACTCAGTCACATGGCTGCAAAAGATAATGTGTTACAGCAGGCTTGCATTTAAAAGCAGTAATGGCGTTAGCAATTGGCCAACAGGAAAGTTACCATGATTAAGGATTGCAGAAGGGAAGTAGTTGGATTGGTGGAGCTGGCGGCAGCTGCAGGCCCACTGCCACTGAGGAGAGAGGACAACCAACCAAGCTGACCTAAATGACAGGGTATGAAAAGATGTCCCTCTCTCCCCTATCTTACTTTTCACCCATGTCAAAGAATTTTTGATAAGCATTCAAGTAAAGCATTCAAGCCTCAAGCTACATAATTTCGGCGGTTCACATCAAGACTAATATCATAGTAGCGCTATAAAAAATATGGTTTAGAGCCTACAGGCACATTTTTCATCCATTATTATGCAAGTCAAGGAAGACACATTCTATTTTGTTGCGTCTCCAGCAGAGCCTTTGGCCCAAATTTCAGGTGCATCATATGAATACCTTGGCATAATGGGCAGCATGAGGCTCCAGATGACATATGGTTCACACTTATTGTTCATACCTTGGCATAATGGGCAGCATGAGGCTCCAGATGACATATGGTTCACACTTATTGTTCATACCTTGGCATGGGCAGCATGAGGCTCCAGAAGAGATATGGTTCACACTTATTGTTCATACCTTGGCATGGGCAGCATGAGGCTCCAGATGACTTTGGGTTCACATTTATATTCATACCTTGGCATGGGCAGCATGAGGCTCCAGATGACATTGGGTTCACATTTATGTTCACATTGACTGCCACATCTCCAGTTTGAATGCTAGGTAAGGATGAGAGCAGCGGGACACCTGCGCTGCTGCTGCTGCCGCTGTTCGGGACACTGCCACTGTAAGCACTGTAAGCATCAGGAATTCCATTCCCTAACCGGCTGCCAGGAGGAGGGGTACTGGCGTCGTCAGGTGTGACCTGGGTTGTAATTGCCTGCAGCAAGTAGAGGCCGATACTGAATTTGATGATAGGAAAGTCAAAGGGTATGGAATTAAACCCTTATTTGTGTTAATAGGGTTAGAACTATAAAAGCTGAGCTAGAGAGCCGGCCTTGGAATGAATCATTTCAGTACTCATTACATGCACATGCATGGGGAATGATTTGCAGCATGCCACGCTTCACTTTATAATGATTGCTCTGCACGATGACATAGCTCACTACCTGGTTGGACTGCTGCTCAATTGCCATCAATTGCTGAGTCAGCCTTAGGAGCTCCTCAATATATGTAGCTTGTACGGACACCTCTGCTCTGTTGCCTTCATTGCTGCTGTTACTGTTAGTTCCAATTGCCTGTGTTAGGTTTGTGAGCTGTGACAGAAGGCTCTGGTAACTAGTTGATGTGTTGATTGAGTGTGGACTCATCATGTTGTAGTAGTTGATAGATGAGTTATTGCTTCCACCAATGCCAGTGATGAGTGGTGCTTCTTCAGCTGTAGAATAAGGTGATGCAGTAGGAGGAGCACTTACTATGGTAGGTGTGGCAGGAATGAGAGTGGAGAGTAATTCAAAAGTCGACTGTGAGCCGGGTAAACTAACTAGTGTACCAGTATCAATTGTGATGAGCTGAGCTACATGAGTTTAAAAATGTACCAGTATCAATTGTGAGCTACAATTTAAAAATTGATGAGCATTAATAACAGCTCAGGCTAGGCTGATAAGCTGGATACCTGTTGGACTCTCCCAGCTATACTCTGCTGAGCTCTCTGTCGTGGAGTTTGAGTAGTTGACTGTAACATCTGAGTTGCTGCTGTTTCTGCTGTTCAAGGGGGTGATGGTAACAAGAGGGTGTTGGCCATGAAGTATGTTGTTCAAGACCTTCAAGCCATGCAATGGGAAAATTCTTTGTAATTAGATTCTTTATAGAGTTTCAAGTTTAAAATTCAAGCTAAAATATTCAGGCTAAACATTTAGCCTGAATATTATCCATAGGCATAGGGAAAGTAATCAGAGTTGTGACATTATCAGGTGTAATAAGTAGTCTACTTATTAAATTGTTAAACAATTATCTTTTATGCCTTATTCGTGGATGTATCGATTGTTGGTGGTTTCAACCCCAAGGTTCATGCACCATCAAAATGAAAAAGCAGCATCTTCCTAAAACCAAAACCATGTACCTACTTGAAGCACGTCTGTTGCATTGTTGATGCCCAGATTTTGTAGAAGTTGTAGTAACTCATTTGCATTTTGCTGAGCCATATCTGTTTTTGAACAAAATTTGAATTTAGCCCGCAAACCGATGACATTGCGTTATGATTGCTGACTCTCTTGCTGCTAATGCATTGGACTTTACACACCTCGCGCTATGAGTGTTGTAACGATTTCCTCAATAGAACTTGAAATTGATGCAACTGACAATCGTATTACTGCAGGCTCAAGCATGACACACAGCATAAGCATTATGGAAAATATTGTCATATTCATAAGCTTATTTCAGTGTTTTTGAATGATGAAGTGTTCACTGAAGAACATGTTTTGAGGTTCGTGCGCTTGTATCGCATCGGTGTCAAAAGTCGTGAAAAGTCCTCTAGTAACCAGTTACAAGGATGAAATTTAAACCGTAGAAGTCGTGTTAAGCTAAGAATCTGCTGTCAGAACTATAGACCAAACAGCCGGCGCAGCAAAGGGTAGTCTGCTGAGACGATGACTTGTATATTACCACCTCAGCAGGTTATTGCAGAGAGATGACATTTCATTACTGCTACGTAGCTTTCATACACAATTAGCTTTAACAATACAATGGGTAAAAGTATCCCACTACAACACCCAAGGCCCCACCACAAAGCACCTGACAAGCAGAGGAAGAGATGACAGAATCAGCAAGCAGTGCCTTGCCCCACTTCACCTCGTATTTCATTCAAGTTTGCATTCAGTTTTTGAGCCATTTAAGATCCCAACTCCTAAGTCACACATTATCATCTTTGTCAATGAGCATTTAGCTTACAGGCAGTACCTGTAACTATGAAGACACTATTGCATAACACGGACATCATCTCACAAGCAAGAATGGGCTTACTTGTCTTGGCGTGTGACCCAACACCTCTTTTAATGGTCCCAAGTCCTCCATTGACTCAGTACTGTCCCTCATCTCATTTACTACTTTGTTGAGAACCTGAGCGTGTAGCCCTGACGTAAACAAACAGGGATAAAAGGAGGTTGCATTAGCAAACAGCTTTCTGGTTGATAACAGGGCATTCTCTGAGAGGATCTGGTAAGATAATGCACGCTACACGGCACAACCTGGGCCAGGATGAAGCCAAAGATTGATATTTTTTCTATGAGCTATGTAGCCATCTACATTTGCTTTCACCTGCATGTCTCCTCACGCCCATGGCATCATACATCACCACTGCTGTGAATGCTAAAGCAGCTGCAAAGAGGGGACTGCCCAAGCCTTCCACCATCGCTACCGCCGTCGTCACCCCCTGAAGAAGTGTAGTCAAACATAGTCACCCCTTGAAGAAGTGCAGTGCAGGAACATAGTCACCCCCTGAAGAAGTGTAGTCAAACATAGTCACCCCTTGAAGAAGTGCAGTCAAACATTGTCACCCCCTGAAGAAGTGCAGTCAAACATAGTCACCCCCTGAAGAAGTGCAGTGCAGGAACACAGTCACCCTCTGAAGAAGTGCAGTCAAACATTGTCACCCCCTGAAGAAGTGCAGTCAAACATTGCCACCCCCTGAAGAAGTGCAGTCAAACATTGTCACCCCCTGAAGAAGTGCAGAACATTGTTAACAATAAGGTCGTCACCCCCTGAAGGAACATTGTCAACAATAAGGGAGTTCAAATGCTCAGGAATACATAACATCCAGCACTTGGAAGAGAAAAGCCTCTTTCGTCAAACCTCAATACATGTGCTCTTTTGTCAACCCTCAATATATGTGCTCAGTCATCTGATTAGTCAGAGCTCACAGATGCAGAACTTGACGGGAGGGCATTTTAAGACACTTTTGACACGCATCAACTTTTCGTCAACTATGTATGAGTAAGGCTATTTAAATCTTCTGATCTGTCTAGTTAGCCTTCCACTGCTGTTGACACCAGCAGTAGTCCATTATTTCCAATTCACACACAGAGAGCTAAGCATGAAAATGTCAACGGTAAGGCCACCAAGGGTCAGTAAACAGAGAGTGGGTACATCAAGGTAATGGTTTTTCACATTTTTGGTCTTTTCTGTTGCATTGGTTGGACTTGCGTACCGCACACAGGGAGGAGTGAGAGGATGGTGTACCGCCAGGCTTTGTGAAGGCTAGCAGATCCCAGTACCCTTTCTTGTACCGCTCTGTGAAGATCTACACATGAACAATGCAGAAAAGGCGGGTTCTGATCAACAGCACTTCTAAGCAAATAGCAAGAAATGCTTGCTTACTTTGCCGAACTGGGCACCAAACCATGCCACAAACCCAGCCATGAACACTTTATTGCTGAGCAGATCTGCGGGGGATGGCGGCACCACAGCTGCCATTGCAAGCACCAGCATTCCAGGTGGACCAGTCGGGAGACTATCAGAGCTGTTCATAATGGAAGCTGATGAATACTAAGGGACAGATACCTACATGTACACATCTTATTCTCACCCCTGCTGTGCTGCGGTTCTTGCATTGTACCACGCTTCTTTCAATAGCTTGGTTAGCCGTTTTTGAATTTTGAACGCTTTTCTGACTTGAACCTCGTTTCTGCTATTCAAGTGCCATTTAGCGTCGCCTTGCGCCGATTGGCCACTTGAAGATGGAAGGGCTGTACAAGCTATTCCTCTCCGGAAACCCTCAGTTCTGACTGTTCTATATGCTAGATGTTCCGAGCATAACCCAATAGACGTGTGCATAATTCTCAGAATGATTCCCAAAATATGCGGCACTGGACACTGCTAGTTATACAGTCTAAAATTGAATGATATTGATTGTGCGGACGTCTATATTTGCATCCGTCTGTAGCATCAGCGTTACTGGTTTCGGAGATATCACTGCACCCAACAACAAACCTGCAATTCAACTTCACAATTCACAACTTTATGCCTCATTTATCTAATCTATCCCTGCAAAATCTTGAAGTGCCCTACCCAGCATGTCACTGGCTATAGCATCATCTGGCCTGAGGGACAGTGCAGTGTGATACGATTGCACTGATAGATCAGGGCAACCCATCAATTGGTGAGTCAGTCCCACAGCGCTGTGTGTACTTGCTTGTGAAGGACTGATAATGAGGGCCCTGCAAAAGAAAGAAGGTAGCTGTGATTCTTCCTGCATGTTGCAAGGCTTCTGAACTGATAAAAACAAGGAGATGATTAAATGTGATTTTCATGCATGTTCCAGAAGATAACAAGGAAACAAATGAGAATAATTAGGCCACCCTTTCTTTCTAGGAATGCAAAGAACTATAAATGACACCTGCAAAGTCCATAACACAGATGTTTGGGGACATTTATCACAGACATTCCTACTGACATACAGGCTAGTAAAAAGCGTGATTGGATTTTGCTCATACTAGCTGCTCCTAACCTATCCTGTCCTATTCATAACCTAACAGCTGCTAGCTAGATACCTGCTGTAGTAATCCAGAGCATCCTGATACCGCCTCTCCTTGCGCATACAGTGGCCCATAGCTACCAGGCTGGGCTCTCCTGCCGCACAGTCCCCACTGTTGGGAAACAAACTGATTGCATTTCGGAGCCACATGATTGCAGCTGCCAGCCTGTAGAAAACCATGACAAAAGACGCTCACCCAATGATGTTGGAATATGACTCAGATTGAAGTACAAGCAGTAAAAGTTACAGAACACGACATAATCCACACGATCAGGGATAAGGCGGATACAGCATGCTCTTTTCCGGAAGTATGAGGAGAAAAGCCCAGGAAGCCCTACACTTCAGTATATGCCTCATACATGTAATAATAATTTCAATGACGACAATGAAAGCATGTAGTAACAATACATATGATTACAGAGGAGAGACTTATATCAATGTAATGAACTGGCTGCAACCTTGCTTGCATGATCCTTAAACCCTAAACCTTACTGATACCATTACCTCCCATTGCTTGCATGATCCTTACTGATACCATTACCTCCCATTGCTTGCATGATCCTAACTGATACCATTACCTCCCATTCTTGAAATTGATGACACCCAGCTCGTGTGAGCAACTCGCATCCATAGGGCACAGGCGATGAGCAGATAGAAGCATGCGCTCAGCCAGCTGCGCATTCACACATCAGATTTGAATATGCCTTTCAAAGGCAGAGACCAGGAGGAGGAGCAAGATTGGAGAAGCATGGAAAAGGACTATGTCATCGTACTGGATATTCCAGATAATGCTGAGTAGTGCTGTTATAGTTGACAGTATGTTAGACGCCAGTCCATGCAATAAGCAGTTGGTTTAATAGATTATAACTGATTTCAAGCAGCACCTGCAAGTTGTTCATCTGGCTGTACTCCATTCCCATCCCCAACAGAGGCAAGTGCAGGCCAGGGAAAAGCCGAGCTGCTGTACGGTAAGCAGCCATGGCCTACCATGTAACAGTTTCAAAGTAATGAAGTATGAGAAGGATTCTGTTTTTCAAAATAGAATTTTTGTTAAATCAAGAGCGCTTAGTCATACTTTCAAATTAAATTTTACAATTTTGTAGCCTGAGCGAGAGACTCTTTTGTCTTAGACTAAGATTACTTTCTCCTCACTTCTTGCATACCTGATCTCTCTCATCTTGAGCAGCAAACGCATGACCATATCCCATCCATGCTGCTGCAAATCCTGAATTCAAGGTTGTGGCTTTGCCGAAATGCTTTCGGGCCTGCTCGTACTGCCTTGTGCACATGTAGTAACAGCCCACTATGTACCATGAGACAGCCTACATTCGAAAATAGCAGTATGCCTTAATAAAACATTCCCTCAACAAGACTAATGTGAGATTGACGACAGGAGGGACATTACAGAGAGACCCAAATGCAGATCAGAAGTGAATCAGAATAAGACCTTTCAGATTTAATCGAGTTTCTTGTCCATCATCTAGAGGTGAATGATACCCTATGAAGCTGTTTTTAAGTTTCGAGGCAAGAGAGAATATAGAATGAGCCTCCTCTTTCCGCCACTTTGTTGGGTCCTTCTGAGCAGGCTCTTGCTAGCAATTATGCATGCAACTAACATCACCTCTTGGGGATGCTCTTCTGTGAGCTTGTGCCCCAATATGAAGAGGTCGTTCTTTTTGCCCAGCTGCAGTGCTGTTGAAGCATGGATGACCAGAGCTTGTAATGAGAGAGGATCCCTTTGAAGGACACTGCTGGTCAACGAGAAGCACTTCTCATACTGACCCCTGTAGTGCATTATTATTGAGTGACAGCTGAAGTAGCGTTGATAGACAGAACAAGATCCAGAGAACAGCAGGACGGTCAAGAAGAACAGCAGGGACGGAATCTAGTTCTATGGACATGATCTCTCTCTCTGCCATTTGATAATAATTTGCATAGCCATGCATAGTCATGACAGGTTGTGAAACAGTTGCAATCGTCTAACTGCTTATTACAATTTGAATTGCCTACCTTTTTGTGTGGAAGATATCATCATACCTTGTAAACAGAAGGTCAGCTCTGCAGCACTGAACATCTGAGCTGCTACTCAAACCATAACCTCTCGGTGACCTGCTGCCTGCTGCTGTTGCATGTGATGCACTCTGTTCTGCTGGTACATTGCCAGACTGAATGATAGACGACCCAGCTGTAGTTACCCCTCCTGGCGGATCTTCACATGCATCATGGCGATTTAAATTCGCAAGGTCGTTGGAGGCGGGTGCTAGTGGGGTGTCAGAGGTTGTATCCATCACAGTGTCTACTATGCTGACAGCACTCACAGGGCCCTCCCTGAACTCAGCAAGGAGATATTATTTAGGAACTTTCCTCAACCTTGTTCACATTTGACACAACGCATATTTGAAAGACAGTTCTGTGCATTCTCTGAACCCTTGGAGCGATTAGTGGTGTACTTGTGTGAACGTGGTGTGGCACAATGCAGCAGATGTATAAAACCTCATCATAACAGAGCTTTGGGGATTATTTTTAGGGTACAAGTTGTCATGTTACTGATGTTAGCTGGATGTAGTGATCTTCTAAAAGCACTTACCTCAGTACGTTTACTTCAGAGTAGTGAGCCCTGTCTAAAACATTGGCATCGCTAGTGACATCAAGCTTAGCCGGTTCAGCAGAAGAGTGTGTGCCAATGTACGGATTCAGTCTACTATGAAGCCCAGAGAGCTCTTTATCTCCACCCTTGACGTCCGTGAATCGTGACGAAAGGGCCACCCCCAGAGAGATGATGGGTCGAGTAGTAGCTTCTTGAGTCAAAGTGTTCCCAGGCTGTGCCGCAGACGTCGTGCCATGAAGGTTGGTGTTGTCGTGGAATGGCAAAGGTGTGATTGCCATGGGGCTGCCACTGGCCGGCATGAATCCACTGAAAGTGAAACTACTGGTAGCTGGTGTCTCTTGCAGCTTCCTGGCAGCTGCTGCTGGAGTTGCCTCAACAGAGTTCGTCCAGGAAGCTGATTCTATACCTGAAGGCAGATGATAGCTTGCCCCAGCAGCAACAGAATGCTGATTGCATAGTTGATGGAGATGGACTGCATGGCTGGGGGCTGTGGTATCAGTAGCAGCAGCAGCAGCAGCAGGGACCCTGCTAGGGCCATTATAGGTTGCAGCATGCACAGGAGCATGGCTGGGGGCTGTGGTATCAGTAGCAGCAGAAGGGACCCTGCTAGGGCCATTATAGGTTGCAGCATGCACAGGAGCATGGCTGATGGACCTTGGATAATGATGATGATGATGATGATGATGGTCTACAGGAGTGTACCTCAGGGACACCACCACGCTGTCCCTCGGCCTGCCTGCGGCTGCTGCCATTGATGCTGCAGCAGGAGAGGCTGTAGTGCTGAACACCTGCTGCTGCTGGTGATGGTTAGGTTGATGGTGGATGATGGTTTGATGGTTTGGTACATAATCCTCAGCTCCTGATGATGCCGCAGCCTCCAGGACATCTAGCATGCTCTGGACTGCCGATGGCTCCACGTACTGAAAGAAGCAGCCGGATTACAGTCAGACAGTTAGTGATAAACAGCAGGGGCAGCCTCATCAGCTTGGTTAAAGTAAAGACTATCATCAGCATGGTTGCAGCTTCAGCGGTCAGAGAGGCAGCAGCAGTCATCATTTGTCCTTTACCCAGAGCCTCCCAGTAGGAGCTCACATAGTAGGGGGTACATTGAGATTGACAGTTATCCAGAAAGTGATCAAGAAAAGGCGCATGTACATTTTTAGGGGGGGTAATCTATCTGAAAGAAGCTCTAAGACTGAGTGTACATACCTTTTTACATTTGCATCTGTAAATCAGCCGCATCCACTCGTCCCGATCAGATATCAGCAGGTCTTTCACAAGGCTGAGTTCCTCTTCATTTGTCAGCATGTTACCATCAATAAGAGAACTGCAAAACGATGTAGTAAAAGTTTCTTAAACCTGCTATTTTATTCAACTGTCTTTGTTAGAAGCCTCCACACAGCATCTCTCTTACATGCGATAACAGTAAGCTTACAGCAAGTGTACAAATGGATTCCTTGAAGGAAGTATATCATGCTGAAGAACGCCATCCTCCAGCATATCATATCACAACATATCACTTTATCATGCAGAGCATCTGTCAAGGGACAGCAAACATTTTCATGAAAATTCTGAAATGTGTCCTTCATTGAAATGCTGCTTTACCTGAATGCATCATAACAATATGCATCTCTTTTCAAAGCTTCTTTGTACCAAACCACAGCTTGCGTTCGATTCTGAAACGCTTCAAACGCACGACCCCTCAGAAGACAGAGTATTGCACTTTCGCTGATGAGAGGGCCATGTTGAAGACCCTGTGGTGAGGTGAAAAGCCTATGAAATAATCATTATGTTAACAGAGACTTCATGCGGAGGTACAAAGGACAAGCCAGATTGGCAGTAAGTATAAAAGCATAGAATATGTGAGCCCCAAGGTACTAATAATAGGAAGTCAATAAATTGCCGCACCTGATTACAAGCTCTACGTGCATCATTATTACAAAAATCTGTCTCTTCTTCAGAAGTTATTATAAGGCACTCCTCCCAGTCCCCACATGCAGCCAAACATTGAGCTATCAAACATTTGAATTGGACTGGGCTGTCGTACTGATAATGATCTGTAACTTCATTTAACACCGAGAGCGCTCTTCTATATTCTTTGTTAGCAAAATAGCACTGCACAGGTCAAAGATATTAAAATACCCAAACTTGTTGGCAAACGTCTAATACCTAATGCAGGCCAAAGCGTACCCTTGCTAGCAGCAGTCTATCATCAGCATTATACCCTGAAAATGAGACCAGTTTGTCAGCGTAGAAAATCGCTGCGCTGTGAAGGTTGTTAAACAAGCACTCATTTACAACTCTTCGTAGTTTTGAGCATCGAACTTCCATGTCAGTCAACGGGAATACTCAAATGACCAAAATTACACAAAATCTAGAAGCAGTGACTTATCAAAATAACAAACTTGAAGAGCTACACACTTCAGCGATTCTGTCCATGTTCGAAACATTGATGTCGTTCTGTAGCGAGGAAATAAGATGTCGATGCAATCTCGGACTTCTTCTTCTAACAAATTAAAAAATGGAAGTTCAAAGTCCGCGTCAAATGCCACAAAATCAACTCTTAAATCTTCTAAAAGCCCAGGCATCGGCGCCAAACCTACTGCACCTTTAACTTCTAATGTAGGAAATGATACAGAGCCTATTGACTACTCTGAGGAGTACGATCTTCCAGAGCCAACAGAAGAGGAGATAGAGCGCGATATTGCAGAGGCACTCAAAGAAGAAATCCAAGGAGAACATCTGCCTTCAGTGGATCTGACGCTAGTACGTTTAAGGCCTTAAAATGCACTCATTTTATTGCCTAGGTACTTGCATGCAAGTTCCCCCCACATCACTCCCCACCTGCTTGTATGTTCAGGATGTCATTGTTGCACGTCATTTGATGGATGAGGAGCCACTACCGCATGGTCCTTCTCAAGCAAGGTGATTTTGATGCTTGGTACGCTAACATCTACTCATAGGCCAAATGCATGAAGAAGCGGCCAGTCTCAGTTGTCCAAATGCCTGTTCCTGGTTTTTAGGAGGATGCTCTCTTCTTTAGAATATGAATGTATATGCTCTCCAAGATGCAGGGTAGCAGAACGCCACAAGATTCTTTTGAAACACATGCATTTGTAGTGTGCAGTGAGGTGATGTCCTGATGAAAGACTAAATCCTCTTGAACTCAAAGTGAATAATATTCTCATGCTTTTTATGGCAGAGAAAGGTTTCTGGCGGGCTTGTCCTACCTCAGGCTTGACCGAAGGCGGATCTGCACAGCTCCCTCACATGTCTTAGTCATGTTGCCCAACATCACACATTTGTACTTGCAGGTACTCAATTGACTAGATATGCCATGCAAGAACCTGTCCCATGGTGCCTGTCGCCAAATACGAATTCCAGTTTCATAGACAATGCATCAATCATATCCTATCCTTTGAAACGCGTCACATCACATCTTCAGGAATTACTTACAAGATACATGTCTCATCTGTTGCGCACCTGCATCCTGTTTGACTGACCTGTCTTGTGGCAACAGCGCACCTATGTCCTGTTTGACTGACTCTGTCATGTGGCAGTAGCGCACCTGCATCCTGTTTGACTGACCCTGTCTTGTGGCAATAGCGCACCTGCATCCTGTTTGACTGACCTGTCTTGTGGCAGTAGCGCACCTCTGTCATGTTTGACTGACCCTGTCTTGTGGCA